>PVKY010001927.1:0-28556 GCA_004027775.1 Bradypus variegatus | reverse complement strand
CTTGCAGAGGCATAGAAAAGAATGAAAGAAAAATCTAGAGGAAGTTTTATTAAATATTGCATAGAAAAGAATGAAAATTTGAGAGAAAGTTTTACTGAATATTCCTTACTTACTTAGATGTACTTAGCAATTAAATTTTTCCTTTTTATGAGATATTTTCTTATTTTTAAGAAATGGTATCTTGTGAGCATCTCCTATAAAGGGGGAAGTGGGTGGAGGTTTTTCTTGTAACTTCTTGCAATTTCTTTTTTGACCTACTGATTGTTTTGACTTTCTCTTGCAGTTTCTTCTTTGAGCCTCCTGATTGTTTAAGAACGTGTTATTTAATCTCCATGTATTAGTGAAAGTTCTGGTTCTTTGGTGGTTATTGATTTCTGGCTCTATTCCATTATGGTCAGAGAAAGTGCTTTGAATAATTTCTATCTTTTAAAATTTATTGAGACCTGTTTTGTGCCCCAGCATGTGCTCCATCCTGGAGAAAGTTCCATTAGCACTAGAGAAGAATGTGTATCCTGGTGTTTTGGGATGCAACAATCTATATATGTCTGTTAGGTCTAACTCATTTATCATATTGTTTAGGTTCTCTATTTCCTTACCAATCGTCTGTCTGGTTGTCCTATCTATAGGAGAGAGTGGTGTATTGAAGTCTCCAATTATTATTGTAGAAACATCTATTGCTCCCTTCAGTTTCACCAATATTTGCCTCATGAACTTTGGAGCTTCTTGATTGGGAACATAAACATTTGTGATTGTTATTTCTCTTGGTGAATTGTCCCTTTTATTAATGTATAGTGCACTTCCTTGTCTCTTATGACATTTTTGCATGTAAAGCCTATTTTTTCTGATATTAGCAAAGCTGCCCCTGCTTTTTTTGGTTACAGTTTGTGTGGAATATTTTTTCCATCCTTTCACTTTCAATCCATTTGTATCCTTGGGTCTAAGATGAATCTCTTGTAAACAGCATATTGATGCATCATACTTTTAAATCCATTATGCCAATCTTTACCCTTTAATTGGGGAGTTTATTCTGATCACATTCAAAGTTATCATTGTAAAGGCAGTATCTGAACCCGCCATCTTGTCATTCAGTTTTTGTTTGTCAGATCTATTTTTTTTTCCTGCTCTCTCTTTTTATCCTTTGAGTTTACCCTTACTAATGCTCTTCAAGTCTGTGTCCTTCTCCAGACCTCGCTCTCCTTTCTTTTTTTCCAGTGACAGAACTTCCTTTAGTATTTCTTGCAGGGCAAGTCTCTTGTTAACAAATTCTCTCAGCATTTGTTTGTCTGTGAAAATTTTCAACTCTCCCTCACTTTTGAAGGAGAGCTTTGCTGGATAAGGCATTCTTGGCTGGTAATTTTTCTCTTTCAGAATCTTAAATGTATCACACCACTGCCTTCTCACCTCCATGGTGCCCACTGAATAGTCAGTTACTTAATCTTACGTTGTTTCCCTTGTATGTGGTTGATCACTTTTCTCTTCCTGTTTCAGGGCTTTCTCCTTCTCTTCAGTGTTTGATAATCTGATTAGTATGTGTCATGGAGTGGGTATATTTGGATTTATTCTATTTGGAGTTCATTGGGCTTCTTTAATTTGCATATATGTGTGTGCGTGTGTGTGTGTGTGTGTTGGGAAGTTTTCCCCAATTATCTTCTCAAATACTCTTCTTAGCCCTTGACTCTTCTATTCTCCTCTTGGACACCAATGATTTTTATATTTGTGTGCTTCACACTGTCTCATTTCCTTGAGATCCAATTCAAATTTTTCCCTCCTTTTCACCATGTGTTCTTTTGTGTGTTCACATTTGTATTATTAGGATTCTCTAGGGAAACAGAATCAATGAGAGGTATTTATGAATACAAAATTTATAAAAGTGACTTACACAACCGTGGGTATGCATGAGTTCAAATTCTGTAGAGCAGTCAGCAAACTGTCAACTCCAAGGAAAATATCTGATGAACTCCTCAGGAAACAAACTAGCAACTTTGATGAACTCCTCAGGAAACACTTTTCTGGGTAGCCAAAGAAGAAGTGAAGGTCCTCTATCTGTCTCGCTTATAAATCTTCAACTGATTAATTGGATTAAATCCAGCCAATTGCATTCTCTCATTGTGGAAAACACGCCCTTTGGTGAGTCATCAGTCACAGCTGCAGTCAGTTGACTGATGATTTAATAAACCAGCCTGTTGGTTTGTTAACCAGCCACAAATGTCCTCACAGCAATTGTTAGGCCAGTGTTTGCTTGACCAGACAGCTGGGTACTATCACCTGGCCAAGTTGACACATGAACCTAACCATCACAGAATTCAATTTGTTTGTCCTCTAGTTCACTCATTCTTTCTTCTGCCTCTTCAAATCTGTTGTTGTATGTCTCTTGTATATTTTGAATTTGATCTATCATATCTTTCATTTCCATAAGATCTGCTATTTTTCTATTTACTCTTTCAAATTGTTCTTTATGCTCTTCTATTGTCTTCTTGAAATTCTTTATGTCTTTAGCCAATCCACTGAAGTTATTTTGAAGATTTGTGTGTACTTCTTTGCTTAGTTGTTCCAAATTTGTGTCTCTTCTGGCTTCTTAATTTGGTCATTTGGCTTGGCCATATCTTCTTTCATCTTCAAGTACTTTGTGATTTTCTGTTGTTTTCAGGGCATTTGCTTATCTTGATAAGGTTAGTTTGAAAGGTGACTTTCCTAGCTTGCCTAAGATTTTATAGTTGTTTGGAGTTGCATTGAAGGTATCCTTTGGAACTTGGTTTATCAGTAATTCCTGGCCAGGCCAAGACCAAGGCCTCCTGCAGGAGATGCAAGTCTATTTGGACATCTGTAGAAGATTTGGCAGAAGAGCAGTTTGCCAACGTGCATTTTCCCTATCTTCCCATCAGGTGGTGCTCTTGGGTGACCTCATCTCCTGAAGTCTGACTCTCCCCACCTGTGGCTGCCCACTGGGCAGGGTAAAACCAGGTGAAAATCCAGTCAATGCAGCAGGTCTCTGTGTGCACTGGAGACTGCCAGCCCCAGTGGTGGGGTATGGGCACTGTGCACCTCTGCACAGAGTGTGCTTGAGGGCACAATGGGTCTGGAGATTTTCAGGTTTCTCGGTGGAAAAACTTCAAGCTGTTGGACTGAAAGCTTCACCTTCTCCAGCCCCTCAGCCATCTTGGAAGTGTCCTGCTATTTGTTGGCCTGCAAGATCCCTGCCCTCCATGCGTCTGTGAGTCTCTGTGGTGGGGGAGGGGCTCCTGGAGCTTCTGTGCGGCTGTCTTCCTTGTCCCCACCTCTCCATCCATGCATGCTGTGAGCACTGCCGGCCTCCATGGAGAAAGGACACACGCAAGGGAAACCAGAGTGTCTCTCTCACCTGCTAATTGTCTGTTAGATTCTGCTGTGCTCTTCATCCCCTCTCCTCTCAAGGGGAGGGTCCCCCAATCTTCCCCCAAAGCAGGTGCCCACAGCAGCCTGCCTCAGGGTTGGGGGGCAGGCACTGGTTGCTGCAGCAAGGTCTCTATGTGTAGATAAAACAAGCCTGTTGGTTCCCGCACTCCCACACAGGAGCTCCTGGCTGCAGGGCTGAGAAAGATGATCTCCCAAGCTGGTTGCAGACACGAGAGAGCAGGAGTGCAGAGCTCCTCCCTAACCCACTCTGGCTGGTGTGTAGCAGCCAGCCCCAGAGACAGTCACAATTACATAAACTCACCTCACCCTTCCAGGTGAAATTTCTCCACTTTGTTTTCCACTCAGTTCCTCTCTATATAATGTAGAAGTTCCTCTCTGGCTGCATGAAACCTGGAACCTCTGTCCTGATCATTTTCTGCCTTTTCTCTTGTTATTCCATGGTGTAGAACTGAGCTCTACCTCTCCTATTCCACCATCTTCTCCTTAAAATCTATTTTATCTGATGTTAGTTTGGCTACCCTAGTTGTCTTTTGGTTACTATTTACATGGTATAATTTTTTTTCCATCCTTTCACTTTTAAGGTGAGTCTGTTGTAAGCATCATATAGCTGGGTTATGCATTTTAAAAAAATCTATTCTGCCATTCTTTGCCTTTTGATTAGAGAGTTTAATCCATTTACATTTAAATTAATGATAATACAGAACTTTTTCTGCCATTTTACTATATGGTCTTTGTAAATATTATGGCTTTTTGTCCCTCAATTCTTCCCCTACTTTATTTTTTTTAATTTTTTTTATATTGTACCATTTTGAATCCATTCTTATTTATCTGCATATAGCTTTCATATATTTTCTTTGTGGTTACCATGGGGTAAAATTTAACATCCTAAATCTGTAACAATTACATTTCATTTGATACCAACTTAACTTCAATAGCATGAACCTACCCTCTTCTTATAACTCTTTGTCACGCCACCTTTTTTGTACATTTAACAAATTATAGCTTTATAAACTGTATTTCCCAAACCGTAGCTTTATCATTACTATTTATGCATTTGTATTGAACTTGCAAGAAGAAAAAGTAGAGCTACATACAAAAAAATGCAATACAATAGTACTCCATTTATAAGTGCCCATATGGCTACTCTTACTGTAAGTCTTTATTTATTTGTGCCACTTTGATCCATTGTTTTGGGACCTTTCCTTTCTGTATGCAGAACTCCCTTTTATCACTGCTTGCAGGGCAGGTCTAGTGGTAATGAAATTCCTTGACCTTTGTTTATCTGAGAATGTCTTAATCTCTCCTAATATTTGAAAGACAGTCTCACTGGATATAAAATTATGTTTGGAAATTGTTTTCTCTCAGCACTTTAAGTATTTTATCCTACTATTGGCAGTTTCCTTGGAGAAAAATCTCATTGCTCAAACACAGCCCTGGGAAGGAAATCAGTTGGGAGTGCCCAGGTGTGGCACATATTTTCTCAATAAATGCTTATTGTAGGAGGGGAGGGGTGAACATGCCCAGAGTGCATGGCTCTGATCCCTGGGCTTGGTGATCCAAGGGCTCTCCCCATTACACACCTCTGACTTGCTCCACCCTCTGCTTCTGCTCCCCAGGAAGTCTCTTGTTCTCTCTGCTGCATTGCTGACTGGTTCGCTGGGTATTTAGAAAGTGGCTCTGGCTTTAATGAGAGTTGACCACATCTGTCTTTGCAAACCCGGAGTGTGGCAGAGAGCAGTGTGGGAAAACAGCTCATAGGGGCATGGATCCCCCATTAGGGGACAAGGAGTGCGACACTAGGCTGGTTGTTGGAAGCTGGAATCCAATAAGGGCTCCTGCCCAACCCACTGGGCTGCTTTGGGAACATTGCTCCATCCTCTGTGCCTCAGTTTCCCCACTATAAAGCATGGAGGACTCTACCTTGTGAGTCTTTCTGACACAGCAGGTCAGACCCAACGGTGTGGGAGATGAGGGCTCAGGAGCCAGGTCACAGAGGCAGTGGGGGTGACTGGTGGCTCAGGGTCCCCACCTGCTTACAAGGCCAGCAGCCATCCCTCCTCTGTCCGTGGCACCGTCAGTGGGGGCTTGTGCTGATTTGGAGCTGTTATGTTCTCTACAAAAGGCCATATTCTTCTAATCCATTCCTGTGAGGGCAGACCTGTTGTGGGTGGGAACTTTGATTAGGTTGTTTCACTTGAGATGTGACCTACCCCATTCAAGGTGGGTCTTCATCCTTTATGAGAGGACAAAGGAGAAAAAAAGCAGGGGGAGTAGAGAAAGAAACACCCAGAGAAGTTTGGAGAGAGCTTAGAGAGAAAAGCCCCAGAGATGCTGAGAGAGGACCCATAAAGTCTCAGAGAGGAGGCCTCTGGAACCAGGAGCGAAAAGCAATGAAACCCGGGAGGGAAGGACCAGCAGACACTGGCCATGTGCCTTGCTATCTGACAGAGGAACCCAGGATGCCAGTGGCCTTCCTTCAGATAAGGTATCATTCTATTGATGCCTTAATTGGGACATTTTCATGACCTTAGAACTGTAAATTTGTAAGCTAATAATTCACCATTGCAAAAGCTAACCCACTTCTGGTATATCACATTCCAGCAGCTTTAACAAACAGAAACAGAGTCCCAAGGCGGGAAGGTGCAGGGGGCTCTTTAGCTCATCAGGGTCTGAACTCAAGGTGGGACCCAATTGGTGCTTCAGGGTCTGCCCCGCAGGACAGACAGGGGCAGCTGAGAAAGGCTCCACTCTTCACAGAAAAAGGGGCAGGGCTCACTGAAGCTTTGTTGCAAGGACCTGTCCTTCCCTGGGCCTTCGTGTCCTCACCTGATCTGTGTCCAGCTCGTGATAAGGTTGCACTGGGTGAATGAAAATTAGCTTGGGGCAGAAGGTGAGGTTTGGGGGGATCAGGTAAGAACCTGGCTCTTTAAGAAATGTTTGGGGTGGCTTTTCTGCAACTCATCCCATTGGACACAAAAGAGAGGGTAGAATGCCAGAGTAGACCTAGCAATTCTGGTTGGGAGGTGGCAGGCCAGTCTTTCTACTCTTTTGGCTCACCTGGTGGGCTCCTCCTTAGGTACTGCCATCGCTGAGGGCTCAGACCCTCTGGACACTGGTGATGCTGGGGGAGAAGGTGGCTGAGCCGCTTGGGGCTCCTAGCTCCAAAAGGCAGAGGGGGCACCCCCTACCCTCTTTGCCCAAGGTCTCACCCAGGCCTGAGCACAGCTTTTTGGGGGGGTGCGCTTTCTCTGCCCAGCCAGCCCGTGAGCTCCTGAGGCAGAGCCTGAGCCGAGACCCCTTTGCCTCTTGCATGGAGGTGGGCAGTTCTGAGGGGGGAGCAGCAAGCTCAAGTTCCACCAAGCTCTGACCCGTTTCTTCATCCCCCAAAGCAGTGATCTCTCCCCATGGAAGAGCAAATGAGGAGTTGGGTGGGAGGGTACATTGTAACTGTAAAGTGCCATGGCTTCCTGTTGAGGATGACCATGCTTCTGCAGGGATGGAGGGACTGGCAGGGTAAACTGAGTTTGGGGGTTGGCAGTGGAGCAAGAAGCTGGGAGGGTGCTCTGTCTCAGGAAGGGGGTGCCTGGGACATCCGGGCCATGGGAGCCACAGGATGTAGCCTGACCTTCACCCCTTTGGGTTCTCCATGGACCTCACTGGGAGTCCAGAACCCAGAGAGCATGTGGAAGAGGCGGCCAGTGGTAGAGTCAGACAGACAGACAGCTGGACCCAGCTCTGCTGCGCTCTAGCTGGGCCTCCTGGGTGTTGATTCCTCTGAACTCGGGCCTCCTCTTTGGAGGGTCACTACCTCCCGGGTCGCTGGGGGGGGGGTGTCAGAGGAGCAATGCATATAAGTTCCCAGCACTGGGCATGACAGACGGGTGCCCCCCACTTCCATTCTTGGGGTGCTGAAAGCCCCAGAAGTGTGCACGAGGGCTCCCTGGGAGTGGCTGGTTTCCCACGTGGAGGAGCGGTCGGCTCTGCCCCCATCCCCTGCCTTACATATGATTAAGTTATTACCCCATTTGTTTTAAAGGCTTGTCTTATCACCTGTTTATAAGACTTAATGGATTTCTCATTACCTGCTTTGATGGAACTCCAGGTAAATGCTTTCTGCTCCCGCCGCCCTGGCTTGGCCTATAAAGCAGGACAGCAACAACGGGCGAGGAGGCGTGGGGCCCCGGGGCACGGGCCGCGGGCGGGAATCTGCCCACATGTCCTGACATCTGTCACAGCCGCACACACGGCTGCCGGCACCCTCCTCACCTGCAGGCACAGGGCAGGAGAGGAAAGGGCTGGGGTCCAACTCCTTCCCTCGGCAGGGACCCCCGGGGCCTGGGGGCAAACTCTCTGGGCACTCATTACGTTTGCAGACCTGAGTTTACAGGTCCTAGTCTGGCGAGGCTGCTGTGACAGCCCCACATGCTGCCCTAAACCCCGGGAACTGATGGTTCCCCGGTCTGGGGGCTGGAAGCCCGAGGCCACGGGGTCCACTGGCCGTGTCTTCCTCTAGCTCTGCCTTGTCTGGGTGGTGGCTCAGCCTCTGTCCCTGTCGCGTGCTGCCTCCTCCCCGTGGCTCATGTGCCATGTCCACATGTCCTGTGTCTGGAAGGACGCTGTCATCTAGGGTTAAGCCACTTGCATTCCATTTGGCAGCATCCAAACAGAGTTTTCTAAGATCCTGTTTACAAATGAGGACAGGCCACAGGATGGGCACCAGGACGTGAACGTGCCTCGTGGGGTCACGATTCGACCTCCCACGCCCTCTGAGCCCACTGACCAGGGTTAACGTCCCCACATGCCCTCACTGTCCCGGGCGCTGGCCTCGAGGAATCCCCCGGCTTCTCCCCAAGGCCCAGACCACCAGTCAAGGGCATGACGTCCCCACCCGACTAACACCATCTGTGATGGGTGCTGGGCAGCGGCAGGGGCATTTCCTCCTCCTCCACTCCCAGGTGGCCCAAGAGAAGCTGGAGATGCCCACCAGGCAGGCACTGTGGCTCTTGGAGGTGTGGGCTGGGGGCCTGGTTTAGCACAGTCCTTGTCCCCCATGTGACGGGAAGCCTCTGGGAGATGAGGACAGAGGACACGATTAGTGAGTGAACAGATGGAAGGCCGAGCAGGTGAGCGGTGCACGCGGGGCTGGCGTGATGTGTGGAAGTGCACACAGGGGGTCAGAGCCCGGCGCTGGGGCCTTGGGTGGGCTCCACCCCTCACTGGCCGAGCTCCTCCTGTGGAGCAGGTGAAATGGGTCAGGTGTTCACCATCAAAAGCAGTTCCCTGTCCCCTGTTTTCCCAGGGGGCCTGAGACCCCCCAACCCTCTGCTCTTCCCATGGCTTGGTCAGTGCCCAACAGATGTGGGGAAGTGGGTGGCGCAGCAAAGCCAGCTCCCTGTGGGGGACGTGAGCCCCCCAGACACCCCGTCTGGTAGAGGGGTGGGGGCGGTGGTTTTGACCATCCCAAGTGAGCGCTGCATCCACGTTTAACCCCTGAGTCTCATTCATTGGATTTCGACCCCCCCTGTGAGCACCCAGGTGGACACAGCTGTGGCGAGGGAGTGATGGAACAGTAAGTGAGGGGTGCTGGGGGTGCCCTGCCTCACCTGTCTCTGGGGATCTGCCCTTCTTGGAGGAGGGAAAATGCCCCTGCCCCCCACCTGGTCCCTTCAGACCCTGCCACCAGCCTCTTTCTGGTGTCCCCTTTGTGGGGCTGGGGACGCCCGCAGGACTGGCCTCAGACCCCAGTGGCCCATTGTCAATGGCCAGTGAGAGAGCACGCTGAGGTCCCCGTGCTGGTTTCCTGAGCACTCAGAAGCATCGTCCTCTCTGCCGCCAGGACGGGCACCTCATGGACGGTGACACCTGCGAAGTGGCTCTCACCGCTGCCTGCTCCCACCACCACCCCGCTCTTCTCAGGAAGTGGAGGGTGAGGCCCCTGCGATCATGAATTAGTTATCTTTATTAAGTGTATTTCCTTCTCCAGTCCTTTCTTTGCGGCTTCATTAGTCCCTCCTCAAGTTGCAGTGGGTTCAAGCATCGAGTACAAGGTGATTTATTTTATTAGGTGATTTATTTTTCTGGTACATATGTAAAGGCCAGTTAATCAATTTAAACAGAGGGGTGAGGGTGGGGACCCGGATACTCCTGGGACAAAAGTTGCATCATCAACACTTTCGGGGGTGGGTTTGCTTTTTACCTTCTGACTTGGGAAAGATAAATGGGTGGGTGGGCGGGGCCGTGAAGGGTGCCTTGAGTAGGGAAGGGTGTTGAGGAGGAGGCCGTGAGAGAGGAGAGGAGCCTGCGGCAAAGAGGGGAGGGAGGGAGAAAGTCTGACGCTCATTGTCATCGGAGTTAAAGGAAACACTTACTGCAGTTGATCCCCCACAGAACCCAAATCAGACTCAGTGTCCCCCCTGTGCCTCATAAATAATACATAAAAGCATGTTATAAATACTTAACCAGAGAGAAAAATGCTCCAAGCCGAAAGTAAACTGTCAACGAAAGGTTTCATCTGATGCATGCAGCAAATTGCCAAGTGGATGAGAGAAAGGATGGCTGAGGGAAGCTTCCTAATAGCCAGTTGGAGTCTGTGTAATCCCAGCTCCGGTTTCTAACTTCCCAGCTTGTTTTGTAGGATCAAGGAAAGAGCTGGCCCACAAGGGCAAAATGATGGGTGTTCTTTGGGAGTCCGAGGTTTTACCAGACAGATATTTTCTTTCCCAGGTGGGTTTCTGGTTGATTGACATTATCACTGATTGATTACTAGATGGTAAGACGTGGTAGGGGTGGCCTGGAATGCTCGCTCTGTGGGGGTCTTGGCTTGTGCAGGCTCCTTAAACCCTCTCTGGTACACAGCTGGCACCGTCCGTGACTTACAGCTGAGGAACGAGGGGCCGTGGAGCCGGCTCATTCTCAGGGTGCAGGGCTGGCCCTGGAGCCTGGATTCCAGCCGGGCCCTACTGATCTCCAGCCTGGGTGGGCGAGCCGCTTCGCAGGCTCCTTGCCCCGGGTGCTGCCCTCCTTTTAAACGCCCCGAGTCCCAGCCTCTGCAGCCGCTGAGGTCTTGTGGGAGGGGGGCGTCTCCCCCACCCTGGCAGTCTTGCTGGGTGCCCACAGGTCGTCTGGCTGTTTCTGAGGTGGGAGCAGTGCAACACTGTGTTTGCCTGTTACACTTTCTGTAACATTCTCAGAGGTCCGGCATGAACCCCAGTCCCAGTTGCTCCCTTGAGGCAGAAGTGAACAGGCTCTTGTTACTTTTGGGTTATCGTATTTTGAAATAATTGGCATGTGATGGCTTGCATGTGTGAAAATTTGCTTGTTTCCTTGCTTTTATTGGGTGGTGTCATCTTCCCCAGTTCACAGAGGTAGATCAATGGCTCTCAACAGTGGTTCATTAAAGGATAAAACTAGTGATAACAATGGAAACACAAATGGTGCAGTTTGGGATAACGTCAAACAATGTACTTAGAACCTGGGCCTCCAGCACAAAGAGAGATGGCGGATGTCTCTGTGCTGGGACAGGAGAATCTGAGAGTGATGGCTCTGCACACACAGCAGAAAAGCTTAAAGAAGGATGCCAGAGAATGCCTGAAGCTGGAGTTTACTGGAATTTATTGCCCCTCATTCCTCAGTGTCACCTGTCAGGAGACTTTTTCAAACGGTGACATGGACTGTAGAAGCTTCCAGATCATTTTCAGGACAGCGAAGGGATGCACTGGTCAACTCACTGAGTAATTCATGATGGATGCTAAATTTGTGTCCCAGCACAAAACGGATAAAGTTTGCCTGTGTGGGTGGAGAAGGATCCAGTGCTGAAAGCATCATTCCAAGTGCCTGGCTTAGAGCAGTAAAAGGTTCACACACTGCTGTGGAGAAGTTTGAAATCCAACGCCAAGTTAAAGGCAAAGATCGTATCAGTCAGGGGTCTCTGGAGAAACAGAACCAACAGGATGCAAGTGAATAATACGATACACCTGTTAGGGTACTTGCTTTACGGAATTAGCTCAGGCAGTTGTGGGGCTGGCAAGTCTGGAATCTGGAGGGTAGACGGTGGGAGCGAGATGTAGTCTTGAGTTCGAAGGCCTTGGGGAAGCCTGCAGGCCGGAGATTCTGCTAAGGGTTGGTGTTGAAGTCTTGAGTCTACATTTCTTCCACTTCTGGAAACCCCCGTTCTTGCTCTTAAGGCACTGATTGGACGGGCCCACCCACTCTGCCAAGGATAATCACCTTTACTTGAAGCCAACCAATTGGAGAGGCTAATCCCGTCTACAAAACACCTTTGCAGCATCACCCAGGCCAGTGTCTGACCAAGTGAGTGGGCATTGCAGCCAGGCCAGGTTGCACACAATTAGCCATCCCAAATATTTTGCTTGGAGAAGGCAGGATGATGACTTGGCAGCATTCTTTTATCGTGCAGCACTATTGGACGTACAACATATGGAAATGGCGCCCTGCAGTGTGCAAGCCAGCAGAGCTCTTACTCCCCAGCTGGATAAAATGACCGATGCATCAAGTGTGAACAAACTCTTGGATGTGGGCCTTTCACACAGAGGGAGAGGAGCTGGATCTCCTGGGTCCATGTGGTAGGAGAGAGTTTTCTCATGGCCAATGATTCTCTTGAGTTGTGATGAAGACTTGAAAATCTGATGATGTGCCAGGCCTGTGCCAGGCACAGGGGCCCCAGCACCAGTAGGCTTTTTTCACATGGGTGCACCAAATGGTGAAACGGGGGCTGGAACATTTATCTTTCGAGTGTGCCACATGAGGAGATGGACTGTGAAAGCGATGTTCTGCTCTTGCACACGGACGCTGATGAGGATGTGTTCACACAAGTGTCAGCGATGAGACACAAGATGAAAACAGTGATGACACTGGTCACTCCAGGAAAGATCCGCCACTGCTTTACCCAATCACGATGTGAAAGCCACGGGTAAAGATCAGAAGTGCCCGAGGCGACTGGGCCCTGGTGGAAACAGCTCCAAGTCTGGGATTTCACTCTTTCCAAATGCTTGACAATCTCCTTCACAGGTCGGAACAGGAGACGGATGATGAGAATCAGGCCTATTTGAACACTGTGCTCCACTGACATTACAGTGTGAAGAAACAGCCCCGGAGTCCAGCACAGCCACAGAGCTCCCTCCATCGATGCCCTGGGGCGGAACACTGGACCTCCCAGCCTTCGGACAGGCCGCACGTGTCAACTTGGCATCACACGGAGAGGCCTTCAGGGAGAGGTGTCCAGTGCTGGTCGGGGCTGCCGGTGACTCTCCACAGCTCTTGATGGGTCTGCCCAACTTGCTTCTGTCCCCAGTAGTCCTGAGCAGGGGGCCAGGGCTTCCTGTTAGAGTAGGAATAAAGGTGAGGTTGGGGGGCTGTCGAGCCGACTCCATCAGCGAGGTCTGGATGGAGGCAAGGGTTCCCAGACCACATCCATCTGTCGCCGTCTTCAGCTTCATCATTAATCTTCAAATGCCAAGCTTTGTTTTTATTTAAACCTTTACTGGAAACCACTGGTTGGTACGCGAGGCCCAGTGTCTACTGCACCATCTTTGCGTGCCCAAAGTCCCCGGTCAATGGCTGGAGCTGGCGGCTGTGAATTGGGTGTCGTGATAGGCAGAGGGAGCTTTTATTTGGGGCCTGGTTGGAGCAGACAAGGAGCCAGGAAATCTGCACCAGTCTAATCCCCAGAGGCCTCCTGAATGGAGCAGCAGTGTCTCCATTTTCAAACGGATGAACCAAAATCCACAGAGGAAGCGTGGCCAGAAGGGTCTGCTGGGATGTGTGGAGGCAAGTGTGCAAGCCCAGGTCTTCCACCACCAACTTCCTCTTCCACACCATCCCAGACGGTTTTGGCATCATAAGCCCTTGTGACCTGTCCCTACGTCCCCCCGCCCCACCCCCATCATTTCTCACAGGGCTGAGCACAACTGCTGTCCTGAGCCACTGAGCTGGACACACAGACATTCCCTCTGCTCAGAAGCTTCTCCAGGCCTGGTGCTGGTCTCGGGGTCACAGTGGTCAACAGGAAGCTGAGGTCCCTGACCTGATGGAGCCCATGGCCCAATGGGGGACGGATGCTGTCAGTTCACCTCGGAGACCTACGTTAGGCAGACAGAGGCCAGTCCCGAGTGGGATCTGCTTCTGGCTCAGAGGATTTTCTCCTCCTGCCCCTGTCCAGTCCAGCCCTGGCCCCAGTGCAGAGCCCATGGCACAGGGAGTGACCCCTTAGGTCAGAGTCTGCAGGGAGCACCCCGCTGCGGACAAACTGACCTGATGAGTTAGGGTCACGGAGGGCTCGGGAGAGCAGAGCGGGTCGGAGCCGAGGGAGGTGGGTTTCAGACTCTGTGCTCAGCTCCATCGCCGCCACCACCTGCCACAGTGGAGCCCGAACATTTTTCTTTAATGGGGCTCCTGCATCACACGCTGACACCCCACACAGCCAAGAGGGGGCAAATCCCCCCTCCCCACCCCCCTGACAACTTGTGCCTGAGAAGCCTGCAGGCTGTTGAGCTGGGAACTGGTGAGCATCCTGCTGGGAGCCTCAGCCCCTTCTGGAGTTTTCCAGAAGGCCTCTGTCATGCTGGGGCTTGGCGTGGGAATGCCAAAGGGGACTGTGTGATTAGCCCCAATTTATATTAATGGCATTTTAGATTAGCCACAGCTGAGCCGGGCTTCCGTCTGGCACACTGGGGACCAGATGTGAGGGGGAAAGGTAAAAATATAAATAAAAAAGTGAAAAAGACAAAATAACAGCACTAGTTGTATAAAAGGGAAGGAGTGGGAGGAAGAGCCTGCCCCTGCCCAGGGCGGACCCCCTTGGCTTGCCCCTGGCCCCCTGTCCCCATCACAAGGGCTCCATCCTCCTGGGTGAGGAGAGTTGCCGGGACTGGCTAGTCCCAGGCTTCTGGCTGGAGCTCCCCTATGTTTTCTAAGGTGAGGCGGACCAGAGGAGGACATGGGCTGGGGAAAGTTCCAGAATGTGGTTTGGACATGTTCCACATGAGATGCTGTGCATGTCCTAGCACACCCTGCACCATCCGGCAGGCTCCGTTTCATCACAGGGCCCTTATAAGGGGAAGCAGGAAGCTCTGAATCAGGGAAGATGTGACGTTGGACCAGACACAGATCTGGAGACGCTTCACGGCCGGCTTTGAAGCAGCAGCAGCGATGAGCAGGGCGGAAAGTGCAACTGGGGTCCCCTGGGGGAGCAGGTACAAGCCCCCCAGCTTCCCCTGCCGCTGCCTTTGTTCTCAGGGCAGTGGCGGCCACCTGGCACCTCTGCTCCTGCCAGCGAGGGCTGAGCGTGTGCAGAGGCCGGCCAGGGCCCCCACCACGGCGAGTGGGGGAATCCGCTCCATTGCCTTCCTTGGACAGCAGAGCCCACCTGGCTCCCGCGGCCTCCGCCCTCTTCCTGAGGCTTCCTAAGAGTCAGTTCCGGTTCCCGGCTCTCCGAGAGGAATGCCCACGCCCCACTTTGAGATCACAGCAGAGGACCCCAGAGAAGAGGAGAAAGAGGAGGAGGCGACAACTTGTGGTTCCAAGCCTGTGAGGCCCCTCCCTCCTCACACCTGTGCCGGGGTGGGTGGGCAGGGCTGGATGAGCAGGAGCCGGCTCTGGTCCCTGAGCTGCCCTCTGCTGCTCTGACCACACTGGACTTCTTCCCGTGGCCCTCCCTGGGACACACCTGCACTGCACACAGTCAAGGGTGCCACTGTCCCTGGTGGAGAAGACGGTACGGCTGCCAGCTCCATGGGGGCCCCTGACAGCTTTGCCTAAACTGAGCAGCTCTCAGCTTTAGGTGGTCAGTTCTGCAAAATCGTGGACGAGGCTCCCCCAGACCTCTGGAGTCAAAGGAGCAAGAAAATCATGCCCTGCTTCCACTGTGTCTGCATGTCCTCATCCCTACAGAGCTGGGCAGACGGGCAGTCTTTTGGTCTTGTTCCAGATGAATTTATGACCAATCCACCTGGCTGACCACTATATGACCTGGAGAATGTACAGTCACCGAGGGCTGCTGCTGCTGGACTCCCTCTTTTGGGGCCTCTGTGTCATGGGCACAGCAATGACTTTCTGTGTAGACCTCACAGCATGCAAACCACTTCCTCAAGCTTTGACAACCTGCTGGATAGGTGCTATCACCAGCCATGTTTCCAGGTGAGGAAACCGAGGCTGGAGAGGTGAAGTGAGCTCCCGCTGCGTGCTCAGATGGAAGGTGGTGGAGCAGAACTCACCACAGCTCCCTGCATCCAAAGTGGTCCTGCCTCAGGGAACAGGGGGGCAGGATGAAGTTTGGAAAATCTGGGAGTCTCCTCCTCCAGGATCCAGGATTGCCTCCTCCGCTGAGATTTTCTGCTGGGGTCTGACACTGGATTAAATGGTCTCCTTCCATATAGATGGTCCTTGAATGCTTTTGCACAGTAGCTCCCTGGCCCCTCTCCCTCCCCAGCCCGAGTCTCCTCTCATGATCTTTCTGGCTAAATGGGTCTCTCTTTGAGGGCTTCAGGGACCTTGCCCACTCAGGGTAGACAACCCGGGACCCCTGACTTGTTTCTGGCACATGCCCCTAAAGACATATGTCATCTTTCTAGGTGTAACGATGGATATGCTCAAGGGCACCAGCACTCTCTGACATTTGCTAGAGGTAATGAGCCCCACGGCTGTAGTTTATGATGACGGAGCTGTGAAGGCTGTGTCCATGGAAAAGCTCAACCTGCCTACAAACATCAGGAAGAGTAGAGCATAGAGGTGGGTTGAAAACACCCAGGTCTCCAACTGAGACACCTGGGCTGCACAGAGCTTTCTTAACAGTGAGTTTGATCTAGCCTTTGTTCTTTTCTTTAGTTTCATTTTTTTAAGTTTTTGATCTAGGGGAATGTGTTAGACAGAATTCCAATATTGCTCCCCAGAATCTCGACCCTGGAATTTGTGCTCCATATAAACCCCTCCTTTTGAGTGTGGGTGAGTGTTCCAGTTTGCTAATGTTGCCATTATGCAAAACACCAGAAATGGATTGGCTTTTATAAAGGGTTTTTTTTTTTGGTTACAAGGTTACAGTCCTAAGGCCATCAAGGAATCCAACTAAGGCATCAACAATTGATTACCTTCCCTGAAGAATGGCCACTGGCTTCTGGAACATCTCTGTTGTCTGGGAAGGCACGTGGCTGGCATTTTCTTCCTTTGCTCCCAAGTTGTGTTTCCAAAACAGCAGTCTCCAAAATGTTGCTCTTGGGGCGTTTTGTCCTCTCTTAGATTCTCCAGAGCAAACTCTGTGCTAGCATCCCCAAAGCATTAGCAAAACTCTGCTTTCAACAGCCGTCTCCAAAATATCTCTCAAAGCTGCAGTACTGAGCTCTTTCTGTCTGAGCTCTCATAGGGCTCCAGTAGACTAATCAAGACCCATGCTGAATGGGCAGGGCCACACCTCCATGGAAATAATCTACTCAAAGTTGTCATCCACGGGTGGGTGTCTCACATCTCCATGGAAACAACCCAATCCAAATATCCCACAAGGTTGGATTAAAAGATCATGGCTTTTTCTTGGGGAACATAACATATCTAAAATGGCACAGTGGGTTTATGGATGTGTTGGGATTTCCCTCCTGGGGTAAGGTTAAATTATGTGGCAAAGGTGAAGGGATTTTGCAGCTGTAACTGGGGTCCTTAAACAGTTGGCTTAAAAATTAATCCAAAGGGAGATTATCCTGGGTGGGATTGCTCTAATCAAGCAAAGCCTTTCGAAGAATGTCCAGGTTCTCCCCAGGGAGGGGGATTCTCCTACTGCCATGTGTGGGCGGCTGTGCTTATGCCTGGTGGTAAGGGCTGCAGATGGCATCCACAGCCAGCAGGAAAGTAAGGACCTTGCTCCTACAACTAAAGAGCTGAATTCTGCCAACAATCCTCTTCCTTACTCAAGCCACCAGGTGAGAACACAGCCTAGGTGACACCTCAATTTCAGCCTCGTGAGACCCAAGTGGAAGACCCTGCCTAGACTTCGGACCTACAGAAACTGTGAGATAATAAATGGGCATCATTTTGAGCTGCTAAATTTGTGGTAACTGATTACGCACTGTAGAAAATTAATACAGCGAAGCACAAAAAAATTTCCAAGAAAGGTTCCTTCTTCCTCTGTAGCCAGGAAAAAATAATCCTAAGAAGTTTTTTCCTTGCCACCCTCAACCCCCACCCCTGACTTTGCCCTAGACCACTAATTAAATGATGCGAAGAAGAGACTGGGAAAAAATAGGCGTGAAACTTTTCCTCCTGAGACACTGATTTGTGAACCAACCTAATTTTCAGGGATGACATCATCTTTTGCTAATTAGAGCCCTCACACTTGGATGTCTGAAAATAAAGTATTAGATAAATAGTGTGAGTCTAATTACAGGCCAGAGGGTTCTATTTCACAGAGGAACTAATGAGCTAAGTGTGAGACAAACTGCTGCTTTAGCAGGAAAGGGTCCCCTCAGAGGCAGGGGTCTCTGGGGTCCTGAGTGAGCTCACCCACCTTCTGCCCCACTGTCTGCTCAGAGGAATAGGACTGTGCAATCTGGGCACCAATTCCTGACACCTCAGTGGTCACTGTGGGCAACACTTCTGCCTCTTCCCCTGCATCATGAGAACATTGAAAAGCCTGGGATTAAATGCACTGCCAAGCCACTGGGCAAACAGAACCAGGCAAGATCAACATGGGACACATTCTGCTGGCAAGAGGAAAGAGAATTCAGAGTGGCCATGGGCTTGCCTCAAGAGCACGCTGCAGTGGCTGGGCTGACCTGGCATCTGGGTCCAGGCATGGCCATGTGTGTTCCTCCGGCAGAGGTCGTTGTGCAGGTAGGGAGTGGGGCTGGAGTGGAGATGCATCAAGGACCACGCCTCGGACCTGGACCCGGTACTCTCCAAGAGAAGAGGCACAGCACGAGAATGGTGGCTCATAGTCCTCTGTAGAGTCTGTAGTGATGTCACCTCTCCCATTCCTAATATTCACAATTTGTGTCTTATCTATAGTTTGTGGGCTCATTCTGGCTAGAGGTTTCAAATTTTATTGATCTCAAAGAACCAGCTCTTATTTTCATTGATATTTTGCACTGTTTTCTTGTTTCCTATTTCTTTGATTTCCATTCTGATCATTTTTATTCATTTCCTTTCTTTTGGTTAAGTTGGGTTTTATTTGCTCTTTTTTCTTTGTTTCTTGAGGAAGCTGAGGTCATTGATTTAGGAATTTTCTTCTTTTATAATATCGACATTTTAGTGTTATAAATTTACTTCCAATGACTGCTTTAGGTGTATTCCACAAATTTCACTTTCATTCATTTTCCAATACTTTCTAAGTCTACTTGGAAGTGATTTTTTTTTAACACTTCTTGAATTCCAGATTTTCTGGTAGTAGATGTTTTTAGCATTTGTATGGCTAAAATAATCTTTTTTTCACCTTCGTTTTTGAGAGATATTTTCAATGAGTATAGAATTCTACATTCACACTTTTTCTTTCTGTACTCTAAAGACATTGTTTCATGAACTTTTAGCTCACATTATTTTTCAGAAGAGAAATCTGCTGCCATCCTTTTCTTTTTGTATCTAGTTGTAATTGGTCTTTTTCTCTGGTTGCTTTTAAGACTTTATTCTTATCATTTGTTTTAAGCAATTTGATTATTTTTTGCCTTGGGAGAGTTCTGTTCATGTTTCTTTTGTTTGCGGTTTGTTGAGATTCTTGGATTTATGAGTTTATAGTTTCTATCAAATTTGAGAAATTTTTGGTCAATACCCTTTCAAATATGGCTTTGGTCTGCCCCTGCTTCTTTTTACAAAAATCTCATCAAAATTAGATTGTCTGAAATGATCTCATGGTTCATTGATATCCTGTAAATTTTTCCCCCTATTTCTCCTTTGTGTGGGTTTCATTATGGATAACTTGTATTTTTATGTGTTCAAGGTCACTCACCTTCTCTTCTGCAGTAATTTATTTGCTATTCATCCCATCAGTGTATTTTTTCACTACAGACACTTATAGTTTCTATTCTCTAGAATTTGGATCTTTATCTGTGACCCTAAACTCCCATGCTCAATCTTTGCTCCAGCTTCTTGAATATCTAGAATACAGTTATAACTGTTTTAATGCTGTGTGTGCTAATTCTATCATCTGTTTTGGATTCTTGCTCCTTTGCATGCCTGGTAGTTTTAGTTTTTGATTGGATGCTAAGCATTGTAAATTTCACCTTATCAGGTGCTATATATTTTGTCTTCCTATAAACGTTCTTGAATGTTTTCCTATAACATACAACTATGTTGCCTAGGAATAGTTTGATCCTTTGGTCCTGCTTTTGAACTTTGTCACACTGGTCCAGAGCAGTGTCTAATCTGGGGCTGATTTTACCCTGCCATAGGCAGAGGCAAAGCCCTTCTGAGCACCCTGCTCTCTGCTCCATGAACTGTGATGTTTCCCAGGCTGGCAGGTGGGGACATGCACAATTCTCAGCCCGATTTGTCCTCTAGGGGTTGCTTCTCTAATCCTTCTGGGTGGTTCTTTCCCAAGCCTCAGTTAGTTTCCCCCCTCCCCACACTATTTATTAGCACTTGGTTCAAGACCAGGGGGACCCTCTGCAAATTTCTGGATGTCTCTTTCTGTACAGCTCTCTGATCTGTTGTTCTCTGCCCTGCAAACTCTAGCTGCCTTGGCACTTGTTCCAGTTTGCTAACGCTGCTGCTTTGCAAAACATCAGAAATGGACTGGCTTTTATAAAGGGGGTTTATTTGCTTACAAAGTCACAGTCTTAGGGCCATAAAGTGTCCAAGGTAAGGCATCAACAATAGGGCACCTTCACTGGAGAAAGGCCATTGGCATCTGGAAAACCTGTTAGCTGGGAAGGCACATGGCTGGCATCTGCTTGCTCCCAGGTTGCATTTCAAAATGACCTCCAAAGCATCAGCTTTCAGCAGCTGTCTTCAAAAAAATCTCTGTAAACTGCAGCTCTGAGTTCCTTCTGTTTATCAGATGTTTTATATGGCTCCAGTGATTCAATTAAGACATACCCTGAATGGGTGGGGCAACACCTCCATGGAAATTATCCAATCAAAGACCTTGCTCACAATTGATTGAGTCGCATCTCCATGGAAACACCCAATCAAA
The DNA here is from genome assembly GCA_004027775.1 of Bradypus variegatus. Taxonomy (NCBI): domain Eukaryota; kingdom Metazoa; phylum Chordata; class Mammalia; order Pilosa; family Bradypodidae; genus Bradypus; species Bradypus variegatus. Next base: position 8,041 of record PVKY010001927.1, on the reverse strand, counting down.
GGATTCCAACCTAATCAACACTAATACATCTGCCTCCACAAGACTGCATCAAAGAACATGGCATCTGGGGGGACATAACACACCCAAACCGGCACAGCATCCTTGGACTTTCACTGTCCCCTCAGCTCGGGGAGCGTCCAGGCTCTGCCTGGGTTTCCTCTCCCTGCACTGCTGCCTGGAGACTTCCCTGGCAATGAGCTGAGGAAATTGCAGGGCTCGATCCCTTGGCTTCCCTCACTTAGGGATCCCTGCCCTCCACTGCCTCATGGCCATGGCCTTGAAAGCCATTGTTTCATACAGTTTATGTATGTCTGGTTGCTTCAGCCAAGGGGTAATCTGGTCTCTGCTACTTTTCCTTGACTGCAAGTAAAAATTCCCCTTATATTTTCTAACATCTAAACGCTTACCAGAGAAGACCCTCCTTGTGGACTTTGATCCATGAATCTTACTCCCTCTCCACCACCCACTCACTGGGCTTGGCCAGTTTCTACTGAGCTGATTCCTCATGGACCTTTCCGAAGAGGCTGATGGCTGCTCAGAGATAAGAGAGTGGATGCAAGTCCTGGATCCGTCTCCCCACTTACACTCCAGACCTTTAGTGCTCTCCTGCATTTTCCCTGAGACGTGCAGCTCTAACTCTGGAATCTGAGGTCCACATGGTGGCTCTAGCATCACCAGTGCCTTTGCAAATGATGGGGGTCAAATTTGCTGGATTTTCCTGTATGCCTAGTGCCCTGAGCTCCCATCAGCCTCTTGGTGCTTTTGATGTACTGAGGAGAAGCAGGTTTCTGAAGCTGTGATTGAAGTTCGAGCAGAGCCAGAGGTCGGGAACAGGAGCAGGCAGATGAAAGGAAACAAAACCACACTGGAATCAGTGTCTTCACGAAGCGGAGCAGGGTCTCCCGAGGTTAGGAATGAATCATTCCCCCTGCTTCAGACAGGAGAGAGTGTTCTGCGTGCACAGTGGCGGTGTGAATGTGCTAACCTTTTACCTCACTGTGAATTCATGGGAAACGGAGAGGGAAGGTTTGTGGAGATAGCAGTGTTCTCACTCTTACTGGGACGTCCATTCCAAACACACACACCGAAAGCCGATCTTGACCCCAAAGAGGAGGCGCAGCAGCCTTGGGGTACTCTGGGATCTCAGAGGAGGTGCGGAATGATCTTTTCAAAAGCCCCGAGCCAGTGAATCAGTAACAGATACATAAAAATTATACCCATGAAAATGGTGGCTCTCGAGGGCTTCACCTCCTGGGTTTTCAGTGAAGCACAGAAGTTACTCGGTGATGACATGCAGGGGACAGGGGGACAGGGCTGGGGCTTTTCCTTCTAGGTCAGAAAGAGCAAGGTAACTTGAAGTTTTAAAAGAGGTGTCATAAATATCTTCAAAATCTCCAGGCCATCTTCCCACACTCCAAATACCCTGTGAAAAAGCCATCCTGGCAAGGTTTCCTCAAAATGCACCATATCCTTCGCCCAGCCTTTCTGTTGGCAAGTGACACTCTTCTTGCAAGAGGCTCGAGGAGCTGACCAGGGTTGGGAGGCAGAGTCAGCAGTGCCCACACCTCCTGCCTTGGGAGACTCGGACGGCGTGAGGGGCTCCCCGTGCAGGGGCAGGGGCGGCAGAGCAGGCTGGAGAGGCCGGTCACGGCGGAGCCGCGTGTTCAGGCTGAGGTGAGTTTTCTTCAGCCTCTGAATGCAACTAGAGCAACCCCCTGGGCTCAGGGGAAACCGAGCAGAAATAAACCCAGGCGTTGATGCAGCGGGTGCTTCTGTTTGCAGTCGTGAGCTTTAAATAGCTGCCGGCCTGAAGGGGGTTGATTGCTGCCTGGCAGGGGAGCGGGTGCAGGCCCCCCAGCCCTGATGGGCGCTCTCCCAGGTGCCAGCATCTTGCAGCCAGGCAGGGCCGTCTCTCCTTAAAGGTGCTCTCTGTTTATCTGTCCCCATCCAGTCTGCCTGCCTGCCCTTCCCTTCTGCTCCCTAAGGGTGTTACTTCAGTTGCACACCCTTTGTGGTGTACAAAACTCCCAGAGAGTGGGATCCCGTCAGAGGGGTCACAGCAGGCTGTGCAGACAGATGTGGACACAGGGTCAGAACGCCAGAACCCAGATTTGCCATCAACTAGCCAGGGCACCTTAGACAAACAGATTAACCTCTCTGGATCTCGGTTTTCTCAGCTGGCAAGTGGAGCTGATACTCTTCTGAAAGTTGGGTAGTTAATAATTAAATGAGACAGTCCATAAACAGCATAAAGCTGTTTTTTAAAGCTCCTAGAATGCAGTGCACACACACACACATACACACACATGAGCACACCAACAGAGACCTGCTTATTAAGTGAGCCACAGATAATTTTAGAAGCTGCCTGTAATGGGCACAGCACTTATTTGAGGAGGGGAAATGAGTCCAGATTTCTAAGCCAGAGGCAGAATGGAGCCATGGGTCCAAGGTAATAGCTACTTTCATTTGTTGAGTGCACACGGCTTCACTTACCATAATAGAATAAAGTTTGACTTCATGTATCAGAAAACCCCAAAAGAGCACCAGTGTGAGTCCAGACAGGCTTAAGAGGTAGAAAAATAAGGCTGGTGTTTGGTGTCTTCAGGGAGATTGTGTCCTTCTAAATCTCATTTATGCCAGATTTACTATAAGACTTTCATTTCAGAAGTCACCTCATGGGCCAACATAGATGCTGAAGCTCCAGCCATCACATTCTTATTCTAGCCAAAGAGAAAGAGGAAGGTGGATGGGGAAAGGTCAAAAGAGGTGTGGCTTCCAGTTGATTCCATTCCCTTTAGGGGCTTTCCTGGAGGTGTTACAACACTTCAGGTAACTGCAGGTAATGAAGGGAAAGGGAAAAAGGGGCAGGTGGAGGGCACACCCCCACTCTTTAAGGGCCACTACCTAGAAGCAGCACATTTCTCCTGCTCATACTGCGTTGGCAGAATTTAACTGGGTACTTGACTGTCCCACATAAAACTGGAATTATGTTACTGAGAAAGAAAGCAAGAATAGATGCTGCGCTGGCTCCTAGGGGCTCTCCACTACACAATATCTCATCTATTGCTCGTGTATTACACACATGGGCATGTTTATCAGAGTTTCTGTCCAGAAGCAGAAACCGAGGCTCAGGGAGATACAGGGTTTGCCCCATGCCACCTGGCTTGCTTGTGGCTGAGCCTAAGCTCGACCCCGGGCCCCACTACCCTGCTGTCAGCTCAGGCGGGGTCTGCGGCTGGCTTGTGGGGATGGGGGCCAGTCCCTCTCCCCTCGGGATGGCCAAGAAGAAGCTGCCAGGGCTCTGGCCAGGATCTGTCTCAGGTTCTGGTTGAAAGCTGCCCATTCTGGAGCAAAGCCAAGGAGGTCAGGGAGTGGGGGCTGCGATGGGAGGAGGAATCACCCACGGGGCTGGCTGTGACTGGAAATTTCAGTTTTGCTCGCTGTGCTTGGCCACCTCCAAGGACAGCAGGAGCTGGGGGAGGTTCAGCCTCCCCTCAACGTGTGCCCCTCAGAGCTGTGAGTGCGCAGACCCCTGTTTCTCTGCTCTGTGCAAGGTGATGTCCAGGCCACTGTTCCCCTGCATGGGAAAGCAACTGTGGGTCCCGGTTTCCCATCTGGGGCTTCACAAACACCACTGGAGGAGCAGCCGTCTTGGAACGAGGACTCACTGCCACCTAGAAATTGGCACGGCCCGCTGTGGCTCAGGGACCCGCATCATCTGCTGGAAGGAACCTCCCGGCTCGGTTCTGGAAACTGCCCAGGTGGTGCCACTGTCATCAACACCTTATTAAGTCTCCCTCACAGGGTGTGGAATCACAACGTGTGAACTGTCAGAAGAAGAAGGAGCTGTGTTGGGTCCATGAAAAGAGAGAGAGGCTACAGTGAGCAAACCTGGGCGTCAGGTGTCAAGGGGGCGAGGGAATGGGGTGTTTGCAAACTAAGAAGCTCTCGGGGCCAGTGTTCCTGACCGTGAGGACGGCCAGCTCCCCAGCCCACCTGCAGCAGGTGTGAATGGTACAGGTGTCTAACTCCCCTGGGCTTCCACTCTCAGGCCTCCTTGTCCTCGTCCTCCTCGTCATCCTCCTCCTCCTCCTCGGCTTAGGAGCCCTGTGCTGGCTTCCTCCACTCGGCCAGGAGGGCAGCTGGAATGTGCTGGCTCTCACAGCACAGGGTGTCTGCAGACCACTTCTGCAATCTGTGCCCCCTCAGTGCCTCACTCGGAGCAGGGCCTGAGGGTTCATTCTCCCTTTGAGATGAACCTCCTTTGCCCCCAGTGGACAATGTGCTCCCAAGGGTCTCACCCAACTTCTGTCTCAGGGTTGGGCATGGAATGGATGCCCAGTAACTCAGAGCCTTGGTCCCTTTGGGGCTGCAGTTCACTGAGAAGACCTGGTCTGACACTCTCCACACTGTCTGAATTAGTGAACATGAAGCCCCAAGTTTATGCAAGTCGCTCTGTGAATGGTTTCATTCCTGGACATTGGCTTCCTTTCCCAGCTGGACAGGAGGGCCCCGTCAATGCTGACGAGTCATTTCTTTGAGACTGTGTCCCTATCTCCCATTTGGTCTTCTCATTCTCCCTGTGGCATGGCTGTCATCAAACCAAGATGGGTGGAGATGACCTAGCCAGGGCCATATTCTGGGTCTTCCCTTGTGGGTCCCAGGTACCTCTCGCTTTGCTCTGGGTCTCGCGGCCCTCACCCTCCACACTCTGTGCCACTGACCTGAGTACGGATCAGACAGTTGCTGTGGTGGTTTGAAGCTGTATGTGCCCCAGAAAAACATGCTCTTAAACTTAATCTACTCCTGTGGGTGTGAAGCCCTGTAGGTGGCATCTTTTGATGAGTTTACTTCAGTTAAGAGGTCCAACTGAATCAGAATGGGTCTTAATCCTATTACTGAAGGCCTTATATGGAGGGTCACAGAGAAAGAGAAGCTGGAGGTCAACAGAACCCAGAGAAGCCAGAAGAGGCCACTCTGTGCATTGCCATGTGATCAAAAAGCCAAGGACCAAGGAACACTGGCAGCCAGCCCCAGAATGCCCTAGTCTTTTGGAAGAACACATCGTCTTGATGATGATTTGATTGGGATTTCTCTCAGTCTCAAAACTGTGATCTAATAAATTCTCTTTGTTTAAGCCAACTCACTGCATGGTATTTGCTTCAGCAGGAAACTAAGACAGTTGCTTTCCAGTGGGGGTGGGTAGGAGATTCCCCCAGCTCATGCCCCCCACCCATCTGCTTCTAAAGCAAATGAGAGAAGATTGAGTTTCACAGCAAGAGACTATGTGAGTTGGGCCAGGGGACATGGGTGATTTCCCTTACCTGGGTCCAGCCTGTCATCCCTACAAATCCTCGCCCGATCTCTGCCTCCCTCTGGTGTGGGGTCAGAGGGGAGGAGGACATTCGGGATGTCAGCCACAAGGACACAGTGCTGGCAGCCTCGGGCCCAGGGACCTTTCATTGCACTTCGATGTCTCCCAGCTGATGTCTTTGCAGCTCATCACCCAGCTATGGCTGGGCACAGCCTCCGAGCCTCCAGGGCTCCCTTGGTGCAGAAACTGGATGTTCAGGGAATCACACCCTGCAGAAGTCAACAGTGAGCCTCCCAGAGTGTGACGAAGCATTAAAAAGACTACACAGGTATTAATAAACCATAAAGAAACATGAACTCCTTGAGAAAAACAGAGGCCAGCAGATGGGTTGTTGTTAAGCAGAAAGTCATGTCCAATCAAGGGGCCTGGGTGGTGTAGCAGCCAGCAGGGAGGAGAGGAGGGACTCCCAGAAAAACCAGTGGGACCTCATGCATAGGACACGCAGGACATTCAGGACATGCACGTGACCAACCCCTGCTGCTCCCAGGGCTCCTGGCAGTGAGAACACAGAGACTGGGCTCATAGCTTGAGGGAAAACACACATCTGTGGGGATGTTGGGGAGTGTGAGGTGAGGGCTCTGTGGAATAATTAGATTTGAGGTCTATGGTAAGTTCTTTGGCCACTTGGGGTCATCCTTGACTGAATTAGGGCTCTCTAGGGAAACAGAACCAACAGGAGCTATCTGTAAATATGAGATTTTATAAAAGTATCTCATGCAATTTTGGGGATGCATGAGTCCAAATTCCACAGGGTGGGATGCACGAGCTGGCAACTCTGATGAAGGTCTCTGATGAACTCCCTAGGAGAGGCCAGCTGACTGAAGAAGTGAGAACCCACAGGTGATTAAAGAGAAAGCCACTGAAGCTGGAAGCAACACAACTTGGGAGCAAAGGACCAGCAGATGCCAGCCATGTGCCTTCCCAACTGACAGAGGTGTTCTGGATACCATCAGCCTTTCTTCAGTGAAGCTATCCTCTTATTGATGCCTTAGTTTGGACAATTTTATGGCCTTAGAACTGTAAATTTGTAACCTAATAATCCCCCATTGTAAAGGCCAATCTGTTTCTGGTAGCTTTAGCAAACTGAACAGATTTTGGTACCAGAGAAGTAAGGTGCTGCAATTTGCAAATGCCAAATATGTTGGAACAGCTTTATAAATGGATAAGGGGAAGATTCTAGAAGAATTGTGACATACTTGATAGAAAGGGCCTAGATTGCTTTGAAGAGACCACTGGTAGAAATATGGACTCTGAGGGTACTTCTGATGAGGCATTAGACAGAAATGATGACTGTGTCATTGCAAACTGGAAGGAAGGTGACCCTTGTTTTAAAGTGGCAGAGAATTTGGCAAAATTGAGTCCTGGTGTCAGATGGAAGGCAGAATTTGAAAGCAATTAGCTAGGATACTTAGCTGAAGAGATCTCCAAACTAAATGTGGAAAGTGCAGCCTGCCTTCTACTTGCAGCTTATAGTAAAATGCAAAAGGAAAGAGATAAGCTGAAAACTGAACTCTTGGGTACAAAGAAACCAGAAATTGATGTTCTGGAGAATTCTGGACTTCCATAAAGGGAGACCCAAGAAGATAGCGCCCTACGTGAGGATTTAATGAAAACTGGAACCAGCCAGCCACTTTGGTATAAGCCGGAAATGGAAATGGAGTTATCCAGAAAAGATTTGTGGTAAGTTCTATTGTCTGATGGTTTTGACCCCTGTATGCTGCATGCCAAGCCAACAAATTTTTTTTGTGTGATCTGTATAAATGGAAGCACTGCTAGTCTGGACTAAAAGGGACAGATTGAAAGAAAGATAACTTCAAAGGTGGAACCATGGAATCTGAGGTCTGGAGCTAAGATACCTCAGGCCAGGAGAGAGGACGCACCCATGCATGTGGAGAGGGTGAGTTTGTCCTGGAGTTCAAAGAGGGTGGAGCGCATCCCCCAGGGATTGGGGAGAGCCTGGCCACCACCCCACTGTTTGGAGAGGGGAGAGCTTGTGCCCCAGAGATAGCAGACAGTCTGTGTGCCACCTGATGCTTGAGGAGGATGTGGTCAAGAACAAGGTAGTTTCCTCAATGCGTGGATATGTTGGAACAATCACCCCAGCATCTGGAGAGAACACGGCCATGTGCAAGCCTTTGTAAAGGTTGGGTCTGCCACTGTCTCAAGCCCCAAGGATAAAAATGTCATACTATAGATGACTTTCAGACTTCAAAATCTAATGGAGGATGTCCTATGGTTTTTAGGAAATGTTTGGGTCTTGTGACTCCTGTTTTCCTTCCAATCTCTCCCTATGGCAAAGGGAAAATTTATCCTGACTGTCCCTCCTTTGTATGTTGGAAGCAGATAACTTGTTCTAAGTTTCTCAGGTTCACAGCCAGAGGGGAATTTTACCTTAATTACCATGCCTGTAACTGATTTTGATAAGACTTTGTACTTATCTATATTGGGATGGAATGAGTGTATTCTGCATTTGGAAAGAGCATGTCTTTTCAGGGTCCAGATGATGGAATGTGCTGGTTTGGATCTGTTGTGTACCCCATAAAAGACTATGTTCTTTTAATCCACTCTTGTGGGGGCAGACCTATTGTGGATGGGACCTTTTGATTAGATTATTTCCATGGAGATGTGACCCAATCCATTGAAAGTGGGTCTTAATTAGTTTACTGG
>PVKY010001926.1:0-21264 GCA_004027775.1 Bradypus variegatus | reverse complement strand
CCACAAGGCTTGTGGATCATCCCTTTCATTACATCATTGGAAAGACCCGAGGAGGGCCGTGATTTCATTACAGCCACAAAGACAGAACAACAGAGCAAGGCTTCGATCAAGAGTTAGCATCACAGAGCCTCTCTGATAATGCGCTATCCTCTCCGGATGTTGTCTTTTAAAGATGGTATCACGGCGATGTACGCAGGTGCAGAGTTGCAGCACTGATTTCTAAGTGAGAAGCCTGGGGCTCAGGCAACCGCAGCGTCTTCCTCAGGTCACCTGTCAGCAGTGGAGCCAGGACTCTTTGTCCCTTGGGAGAAAAGAGGAGGGACATTTTGGTGCAATTTGAAAGAGCTGAGCTACAGGAACCCACATTGCCCCAAGTCCCGTACCCACTGGCCTTTGGTCTGTAGATGACAAGGGATAAAGAGCTCAGGCTTGGTGCCAGAGAGGCTTAGCATAAACCCCGACTCCATTTCTTACCGGTGGTGTGATTCTTCAAACTGAGCATTGTTTCCAGTTCCTGGCAGCAAATAAACACATTTGCTCCTAGGCTTCTGTTGGTTTGTCCCCGTCACCTTGTCCGTGTATCTGTATTTAGGCCTGGGGTCTGACGCCTTCCCTCCAAGGTGCCCCCCAGTGGGCGTGAAGCTTTTGGTCCAGCAGGTCCCGAGCCGGGTTGGCAGTGGCCCTGTCTGAGTGTCACCCTGGGCCCAGGGGACCCTTGGTTCTGCCTGCTGATGAGTGCACCAGGCCATCACCCTTTAGCAGTTGTGAAGAGGCACATTACCTAGTCCAGACTCAAGATGATTGCTCACCGGCTTCCAGGTCCATGGCCACGGGTGCTGCCGGTGACCCTGGGCCTTTCTAGAGACCAGCAGCCCAGAGGCAGAGCCCAGCGGGGTGCAGGGCACCGGCAGGTTGCTCGCTCGGTGCTAGGTCATCTGTCCCTCACGGCATCTAGTATTTTTCTTCCTTTAACCTTATTCTGTGGACCAGTGTCAGTCCAAGGGCTGAGATTGTGCCTGAAGAGGAGAGAAGAGCTGGGAGCTGCCTCTACAGGGTTTAGGGCTGGTCACAGCCAAGTGGTCTCTGTCCTCTTGCCCCAGGTGATTGCCCAGTGCACACACTTCCGGCTGCCCACACACCAGGAGCAACACCCTGTCTTCCAAATGCCTCCTTCCGTTCACACGCTGGGTCCAGTGGAGTCTGAGGGGGTCAGCCCTGCAAACACCCTTCAAGTTAATCTAGTGAAACATCCTCCCTCTATGGAAAGCAGACCAAAGCCCAGAGAGGGTCAGCAACTTGCCCAAGGTGGCCCAGCTCACCTTACTGCCAGCACCCTGCCTCCTGGTTAGTTCTCTTTCCTCCAAAGCACACCAGAGGGAGGGCTCGATGGATCTTCAGAACCCTGCTGGCAAAGTACAATACTGAACAGAATAAAGGTGAGAAGCTTGTGTTAGTTCATAGAATGAGAGAGTCACTTAGTGGCACTGTGGTCCCTCTCTAAGAAGGAAGACACAGGCAGAGCCTTTAGCTTATGCCCACTGCCATCTGCCACTGACGTTTTGGTCTCCTGCTCATTAGCATGTTAAGAATAGGAAGGAGAGAGAGAAAACAGACATGAGGAAATGTATTTCCAATAGACTCAAGGAATCGTATAAAATAGAACATTTCCTTGCTCCTTCTGCTTCTAATTTGTGAATGAAGAATCAGAAAAGTTAAGAGCAGAAAGGTGGGGACACTGAACCCCTCCTCTCGGATTGCTGCCCCACTCCCCTCCGCTTGCTTGGATCACTGCCTGCCCCCCTCTGCTCACTGTCCCCCTTCCCCTTGGCTCCACCACCTGCTGCTCCTAATTGAGGGGGGAATAGGGTTCTGGAGAGCAGAGCCGAGGCCCACGCTAAGGCCCATGTGAGGAAAGTGCTCTGTTTGGTGGATGTTGGCTACCAAAGAAAGAAGGTGTCAGCAATGCCAGTGGGCCATCAGACTTTTGAAAGAGATCCAGGGTATTTTATTCACAATGGCATAGAAAGAATAAAATTATCTGGGGATAACTTTAACAAAATAAGTGTAATACTTACACTGTAAAATTTATAAAGCTTGGCTAAGGGAAATTAAAGAGGATCTAAACAAATGAAGACATGTTCCATGTTCGTGGATCAGAAGACTCAAAATTGTTCAGCCAAATCAACCTATAGATTCCATAGAATCCCTACAAAAATTTCATGAGACTCTTTTGCAGAGATTGACAAGTAGGTCCTGGCATTTATGTGGAAATGCAAACACCTAGAAGAGCCAAAACAACTCTGAAAAAGAAAAAAAAATCAGGAGAACTTTAACGACTGAATTTCAAAACTTATTAGAAAGATACAGTAATAAAGACAGTGGGTGCTGGCAAGTACTGGCATAAGACTCAACTATAGATCCATGGAACAGAATTGAGAGTCCAGGAAAAAAGCAGGTCAGAGGGATGAGGGAACACTGGAATTGTGTGTCTTGCAGTGGTTTCCATCTTCTCCTCAAGCGTCGAGGTCAATGAAATAAAAGCCACCATAACAATGACAAATAGCAAACATATGGCACTTACTGTGTGTCAGTGTGTCAGACATGGCTCCAAGTGCTTTCTATGTATTATGCCACTTCATGTCCTTTTTATTTTGATCACTTAATCTTTGCAATAGAAAGGACAGTTTGTTCAACAGGTAGAACCAGGACAATGGGATGTCCCCATGCAAAAAGGTGACAACACACCCTCACCTCATACTATACACAAAACTGACTCAAATCGGATCAAAGACTTAGAGGTAAGAGTTAAAATGCTAAAAACTTTCAGAAGAAAATCTGAAGGAAAACCTTTGAGACGTTCAGTTAGGCAGAGATTTCTAGATGTGATACTAAAAGCACAGCCCAGCCAAGAAAGTTTCATAAATTGGACTTCATCAAAATGAAAAACTTTTGTACGTCAAAAACATAATTAAGACAAACATAAAAAGGCAAGAAACAGGCTGTGAGAAAATATTTGCAAACTACGTATCCCACAAAAGACTTGTATGAAAGATTTACAAAGAACTCTTAATGACTTAATAATGAGAAGACAATAATCCAATCACAAGTAGGTGAAACAGAAAACAGACTTTTCAACAAAGGTGTGTGAATGGCTGATAAGCACATGGAAGTTTGCTCAGCATGAAGAGTCATTAGAGGAATGCAAATTAAGACCACCATGAGAAACCACTTCACACAGCTACACTAAATAAGAAAGACAATGAAAAGAAACCAAAAGATCTTAGATCTTAGAAGGAACTACTGTACTTCAGCTTGGAGGGAACTAGGGCAAGAACAAGGAGTGACTGAGACCTAGTGATTCATGAAAAAAGAATGACACGGTATTTAGTTTCTTTTTTTTTCAACTTTGTACTATAGTGTCTCCATAATTAAGGGGCTCTAAAAATACCATGCTTAGCTCATTGTTTAAAAATTCACTTTTTATTTTAAAGAAAAATAAGTGCTAATTCTTTTGCTCTGATCTAAGTCTCAAACGAATGCGTGGGCCTTGTGGTTGCCCATTAAAACAGGTGGAAGGTTTGCCCAAAGGAGCTTGCGAAGATGAGCACCTAAGCTCGCTATAGACATGTCACTAGTTTGTTTCCTAAACACCTCCAAATGTGATTTTTTAAATGGGGCTGGAGGAGAGGCTGCAGTGTCTATGAAATACACTAGGTCGGGCGAGATTCCTGCTGCAACACCAGGGATCAGAGTAGAATAGTCAGTAAACTCTTTGGAGAAGGCCACCCTTTCTTACCTCAAGTGAAAATGCGATGACCTGATTCTAGGTTTCAGGGCAAGAAAGTCTTGGCTGAGCCTCGGTCCCTCTTGAGCAAGTCAGGGTGTGCGAACTTCCCACACGCCTGGTGCCCTGTCATCTTTGTCCCTCCATTGATTGTCCAGAAATCAGTTTGATGAAGACAGAATGTCTCCTGTAAACAGTTCGTTACCCCTGATCAAGGAAGTGTAAACAGAACCTGGCCTGGGAAGCAGCCTCTTCGTTTCTCCCTAGCACAGACAAGCAAAACATGGGGCTCTGGGGATTTGGTGGAGTCTGGAGTTGATAACGAACTTCCTGGAGCACAGCGGCGAAGGTCCAAAACTGGGGAGGGTGAACAGTATCTTCAACATTAGAGCTTATTCCCCAAATTGGAAAGATGGAATTAAAGCAAAAATAGGCAAGCTTAATTTAAAAGAATCTTAAAATGCTGATCCATAAAGGGTCAGAATTATATCATAAGAGCATTTACTACAAAAAATATTTTAAATTATAAGTTCCAGAAAGTACAGAGTGGGATTCAATTTACTTAAAAAATTAACATTTTACTCTCTCTATGCCCTTAGACAAATCATTAAAATGTTTTATTCTTCATTTTTAGCACACACTCTATTTACTTATTAGGATTTGTCTTGTTTTGATGAAAACAAAACTGCTTTGACAGTTATGAGGTGCCAGGTAAATTTAAAGGGGTTATATTTATGCCACGTCTTACACATAGTGGGCACCTTAATCAGTGATTGCTCCTAGAATGTTAGTTAATTATCGTGGCTGCCATCATTCTCATCGTTTAATTACTTCCGGGTAAAGTGAGGGATGTACATTCGTTCTGATTATTAACGGAATAATGGCCACCCTCATTGCTGGGGAGCTACGTGCCACGCCCTTAGCTTCACACACAAGTGGACGTCTCCGTTATCTCAGGAACCCCAGGGAAGGACATCGTTAGCTCAGACAGGTCACACGTGAACCCAGTCTGCAGGGTCCCCAAAGGCACCAGGGTTCAAAGCTGGTTCTGATGCTGCCCCCTCCCTCATTTGCTATTCTGCGTCTCCTGTTTGGGAGATGCCGAGGGCACGTTTTGAATTATTCAAGTCCCCCCACCCAAACGTCTGCCATTCACACCCAACTGTCAAGCCTGCTGCCGTCTTGGGCCAGCTCCTTCCCGAAGTCCCTGTAGGTTTAGGGAGGTCTCTTAGGAAAGCTCCAGATGCTTGTTCCCGTGTCCTTGTCCTGTGCTCACTGCCTCGGACCCTGCTCCAGCACTAACGGGTCCCCAAGCCTCCCCTCCAGACGTGGCCACCCACTGCCTGCGGCTCCAAACTCCACCTTGGAGGAGGTGGCCGGGCCATGGGCAGGACATGGCAGATGTGCCTTCTGCGCGTCCAACCCCAGGGAGTGGCTGCACATCGGTTCACACGCAGCAAAGTGCTCCGTGGATACACTTAACACCCCCAACACCAAGAATCTCACTGCCTCCCAGAGAGCCCATTCCATGAGTGAAAAGCTCTGTTGGTTTGGAAGTTGGGTGCAAGTTTTTCCTTACCAAAATTAAGGGAACACAAAATAATACATCGTTTATGGAAGACAATTTATCAATAGGTATCAAGAGCTTTAAAATTATTGCTACTTTTCAATCAGCTAATTCTGCTCCTGGAAATTCATGCTACAAAAAGAATATAAAATAGAGGAAAAAATTTATATTTATAGTTGCTAAAATTACAGCATCATTTATAGTGGCTTACATATTAATGCACACATGCATAATTAAGGATTTCAGTTGTCTTAATTGTTGCTCAGACAACATTGTATCTAGACACTTAAACTGGACTTTCTCAAGTGGCGTTTCTTCACCTTAACCACCTGATAGAACGTCCCAGACCAATTAGTTCAGAAACTCTGGAGATGAACCCGGCACTGATATTTTTCTGAGCCACCCAGTTAATTCTGGTGTGTGGCCATGGTTAAGAACCATGTTCTAGAAGGGGTTGTGTAGTCATCAGAATGGCTCGTTAAAATGTATTAGCTCATATTCTCCAGAAAGGCAGGCAGGAGAAGAAGGCAGGGCCAGCTCCTCTCCACGGGGCTGGGTGAGACATGGGTGCCCTCCCGGTGAGGAGACCCAGCACTCGGTCTTCTCACTGGACCCCACGCATACCGGCCACCACAGTCCCCTGTGCTGGGCCCCGCAGAGGGACAGTTTGAGGGGGAGGCCCAGGCCGGAGGGAGGCTCTCCTCACCTGCTCTGAGGTTCTGCAGGTGTCACTTCCAGACTCCATGTGCTGTGACGGAAGGAGAGGGTGGGGACGGAGCCCCTTTTGCTCTGTACATGATAAAGTGGCTTCCACCGCCACAGGCAGTTGGCTGGAGTGGAGAGAGGGAGGAACGGCGCATACCCCCGTCCCGAGGGGCAGAGCGTGCTGCGCTAATCCGGTGGGCCCTTGGCGGCGGCCGGTCCTCCTTCCCCTCGCGGAGACCCTGTGCCTTCCTTCCCATGCCCACATCGGAGCCCATCCTCCCCCTCCCAGGCATTGTGCTCTCTCTCACGTCAGATGCAGGGGATCCAATACCCAGTGATATCCCCTCGGGTAATTTTCTTGCACTATTTGGAAAATGCATCCAAAGGGAAACCAGCTAGCACCCCTCCCCCACCCCAGTAAAGCTCTCGACCTTCGCCACAGCTCGAGGCATCACTCAATTTCTGTCCCTTCAGCTTCTGTGTCCCTCCAGGTGGCAGCAGGAGACCAAAGTGTGACATGGGGTAGCACATCTGAGTCTTGCTGATCTAGAGCATCACACACTCACACACACACACACAGGGTAGGTCCCTTTACGCTCCCTCACCGGGCAGTCTCAGGCACCTGGGAGCATTCTCGATAGACACCTGTGTGGAGTCAGAGGACAGAAAATGGGGAGGAGAAGGCAGGAAGTCGTGCTGACCTGACACCTGCTCAGCACTGCTGTCCCCACCCCGCCCAGGCCGTGGTTCTCTCCCCCGATGGCTGCCGAGCCCCTACCGCCTCCTTCCCCTCCCATTCTGCCCCCTGCCCCACTCCCAGGCTGGTCTCCACCAGGAATCCAGGGTGCTCTTGAAAAATGCGGTTTACGTGTCGCCCCTCTGCTCAGAAGCCCACAGTGACTCCCCACTCCCCGAGAGGGAAAGTGTCCACCCTCGCCCCCGGCCTCTGACTCCCTGGCTTTGCCACTCTGCTCACCCCCAAGCTCTGCAGGCTCCTCCTGCCTCCAGCTCCGCATCTCTGCTGTGAGGCCGGTTAAGGCCGTGGAGTGAGCGAGGCCTGAGGTTTGGCCTGTGAGGAAGCGGCTCATCAGGGATGCCCTGCTCTGCTTCTACTCAGCCAAGCACCTGGCCGGGGCACGAAGGAGGCAGACGCGCGCGTTTGGGGGCTGCTGGCGGTGGGTGCCGGCCGAGGCCTACCGTCTGCTGGCTGGTGTCGTCTTCACTTGTCATCCTTGGGTTCAGGTTCAGTTACTCTGAATTCAATAAGCATCTGTTTACACCGGCTCTTTGCTAGATCTGTGCTGAGGGCAGGGGATGAAGAGGTTAACAGTTCCCACCACCAAGGACCACCGGCCTAGAGGAACGGACAGGTAAGGTCACAGGTCATTTTCCCCAGGGCACAAACGACTCCAGAATGGAGCCCAGGGGCTGCCTTCTAGAGCGCTCCCCAGAGCCAAGTCTGGGTCCTCTGTGAACCAGGACTGCAGAGGTGGCCTCTGGCCGGCAATGAGCCGCAGCCTGGAGCTGGCTTGTTTAATCTGCCCACTTTAGGGTGGAGGGTGAGGAGAAGAATTTGAGATCCAAGGTGTAGGCACCATGCCGGTCTCAGCCAATGGCAGCGTGCATGTGTTATTAAAATAAAAAAGCAACTTCTCCATATTTGATAGTTTGGTGTAGCCCATAGGCTAATCTAAACCAGGAGTTTTACCTTTTCTGAAGAGACCCTTCCGCTGCTCTCTCTACTCAGCATGTAAGACTCAGGCCAGGTGCCCCCTGCCCTCCTCTGACTGTGAGGGTGACGGTCACCTTGAGCTCCAAGGTCCCCTCTCACCAGCCAAGCTGCGCCACGGCCCCTATGGCACCACGGCCCCTGTGGCACCATGGTCCCTATGGCACCACGGCCCCTGTGGCACCACGGCCACTATGGCACCACGGCCCCTGTGGCACCACGCCCTGGCTCTCCAGATCCGGGAGGCCACACGGCCCGGGTGGAAGGGGAGGTCCCGCTCTGGACAGCAGGGATCTCACATTTCTCACACCCGGGTGTCGTGCCGTCTCCAGACCCTCTGGGGGCAGAATGCAAGGACCCTCAGTGCCTGGGATGGCAGAGAGTGAGGAGGGGGATTGCCTGGGGCAGGCAGTGCCAAGCCTTTTGGCTTTCCATCCCAAGGGGGCACGGGGGACATGAGACAGATGTTTTCTGGCGTACAACCTTCTGCGCTTAATCCATATGCCACGCCGGGAGGACCCCCCCCCCGCCCCACTTGTCATGCCCTTCTATTAACGCCATAATGGTTTGGTTTTGGTTTTGCCTCTTGCCTCCTCTTTCTTTCTTCCTCATTCCCTTTTACTCTCTGCCTTTTCCCTTTCCCTGTCTACTTACACATTTCCATTTCCATGGCTTGAAAAGGCCTGGGCCCCAACTGAGAAGGGGCTGGGGGGCAGGGGTGGCCTTGATGAGCGCACCGTGGGCCTCGGGCTGAGTGGTGTCCAGGCATTGTCCGATCGGGGGCTCATTACCACTCTGTCAGGCCAATTTGTTTCCAATGAGAATCCCCTTTTAGAAATTAGGACTCCTGGAAACAGAGGAGCCAGGCCTTCTCTGATATAGGGACTGCTCATAATAATTATTTTATAAGACACTAGAAAAAATGACGATGGTCCCAGACACATGGACCACTGCCCTTTGGCCTTTTAGGTGACCACTGTCCTCCATTTCCACCCCCTATAAGATAGCTTTGCACAGGAAAAGAGATAGGAACTGAAAACAAAATAGGCAGTTCTGCCTCCTGTCTGCTCTGGGCAGGGTTTCCTTCCGGGTCCTGTGAAGTCTTTGGCGGTTTGCTGGCAGCGTGGGCCCATCTCTCTGCTGGGGAGGGAAGAGGCAGGACTCTGGGCTCGGACCGGAGCTCTTCCCGCCGCACACGCAACGCTCTCAGAAAGCCATGCCCCGGGCCTGTCTGCATCTAGAACCCGGGTTCAGTGCTGAGATGGTGCTTCGCCACCTGCAAACTCCGGGGCTGCGGGTGGCCGAGCCTCTCCTGGTGGCCAGGTCTGTGAGGCACTGCGTGGCTCTGCCCCCTCCCAGCTCAGGGCCTCTCCCCAAGCACATTCCCTGTGCCCAGGCTCAGGTTAGAGTCTGGAGGCCACAAAGAGGGGCCTGACCTTGTCTGGGCGGGCACTGATGCCGCAGAACCAGCCCAGCTCACACTGAACCTGCTCGACAGCCGGATGCGCTTCTTTGGCCACAAACTCCCTCCTGCACCATGGGCGAAGCTACGCAAATTTTGTCTTGCACACGGGGACCTGGGGCTGCTCCTGGGCTCCTCCCTCCCACCCCACCTGCAGTCAATCCCAGGTCTCCAGATTCGTCTGTGCCCCCGGCCCCCAGCTCCACCTGCGTCCAGCCCTGGGCTCTTGCCTGACCTCCTGGCCTGCCTCAGTTTCCCTTCCTGCCCAGTCTCTACCCTGTGGCCAGAGCCTGGTTCGTGGCATTGCCTCCATAAAGCCTGTCAGTGCCTTCCCATCTCGCCCTGGGTCAAACCCGCTCAGCTGTCTGCAAATCGGACGCTGACCCTGGTGAAGGCTCATGGGAGTCAACTGGACACCCCTTCTTCCCTGGATCTGTTTTCCTGAGGCCTCCCCTTTCCTCCGGAACTGCCCAGAGGGTATCTCCCTTTGCGCCTAGGACCTCACACCGAGTACGATGCCACTGCCTACATACAGCCTCCCCTGACTTTCAGTCTGAATGGGCCTCTCATTTCCCTAAATCTCTCCAAGGCATCTGTTGTGGGGGCATCATGGATAGAGCGGAGGCTTTAGACGAGAAAGGCTGGACCTCAAAGTTCTGTTAAGATGCTGAATAGTCACGTGCTCTTAGGGAGTTACTGAACGTCTCAGAGCCTTAGTTTTTGTTTAGTTTTTGGTTTTTAATCTGTGAAATGGGGAATGTGCATCCTTTTAGCATTTGTTTTGAGGATTAAGGATAATAATATATGCAAAGCTCTGAGCCCACTGCGCACAGTAGGTCTTGACATTGGGTAGGTGGCATTCTTGTTCTTTTTTGTCTGTGCCCATAATTCTGGGGCATCTTTCAACTGGGGCCTTGGCCAAGGCTCCTGGCCCTGGGCTCTGAGCCCCCCACAGGGTGGCCACCCTGGGGACCCCCTGACAGTGATGGGTGAGGGGTGACGGCTGCTTTGGGCTGCCGAGGGCACGGGGCGGTCACAGGAGGCAGCAGGCCTGGGCCAACGCGAGGATCAGCTTGTTCCAGTAAAACAAAGGGAAGGGTTTCCTTGAAAATCCCACTTTTTCCTCCCCCAGATTTCCCTCTTGGCTGCTTCTGTGGCCGCACATGTTTCCGATGAATCCACATTCAAATGAATTTTGGCCGACAAATAACTCGATACAGCTCTTTGGTGGGAGAGAATTCCTTTGGGATGAGGTCATGGTTTGGCTACAGTAAAATTAAAAATAACCCGGGCCCCCTCCCCACCACCGCCAGCACCGTGCATTTGGGAACCATTATCGGGTTTACCGGGGCAGCGTATCGCAGAAAACCTGCTTCTGTTTATCGACCATTTTATTATTCCATTTTGACATTTCCCTTTTTTCTCCAACCCTTTTTCCCCTTAAGCAAATATCTATTAGACTGAGTTGAAATATGATCCCACCAAATATATTTTTTCAACTCCAGGCTAAAGCGGGTCTGACTAGAAGCAGAAACACTTAAGTGAAAAGTTATGATTTACTTTCTTTCTGAAGGGAAACAGTGTCAGCAGGAGAATTTTACGTGTCAGGGAACTCCTGGTCTGCAGCGTGGGGCCGGCGGCAGGCACAGACACCCCGGGGAAAGCTGGGTGCAGGTCTGCCGAGCATGGCCAGTGGCAGCCCGGGACGGTGCCCAGGCCAGACCAGAATTGGCTTTAAAAATGACGGAGCCCTCGGATGGCGTTGCAGACCTGTGGCTGGTCGGATTGGGATGAATCTGATGGATCTGAGATCATGTCCTCCTGCAGCCCCTTATGTGTTGGGTAAACTGAGGCCCACGTGTCTGCCATGATCTGCCCGAGGTGACTGGGCTGAGGCCTGGGCTGACCTTAGGCTGGAACTCAGAAGACTGTGCTTGAGGACCAGCTCTGCCACCTTCTAGCTGTGGATCTTCCCCGAGAGACACGGCCCTTCGGTGCCTTGGTTCCAGCGACTAAAAACAGGCATAGCCGTGTGATCTGTGCCTGGGTCAGACAGTTGGGGAGGCTCCGATGGAGGACAGCTCATGTAACGCATGCTCACTGAGCGCCTTCTGCGTGCCACCCACGTGCCATCTGAAGCCTCTGCATGATGTGCTTTCCTCCCAGCAAGTCTGCAGATTCGCTCTGACAATAATCCCCAGTTTGATGATGAGGGACTGAGGCATGGCGGCTACTGCACTCCTTGGGGGACTCTGGACGGCTGATTTGAATCTGGAGTGCCTGATGCCGGAGCCTGGCTCTTCCCCACGGCATCATCTGGTCTGGTGGCCGGTCCGATGGGAATCCAGGTGCCACAGTGGAAGTGCCATCCAGGCTGAGCCGGAACAGGGATCCTGATTTTGTTCCGGGCTCTGAACGGTCCCAGCTTCTGGAGGTGGAGTCAACCCGGGCTGCTTTCCTGCCCTTTCCGTCAGGCCCGGAGCAACTGGTTAAACCATGAAATGGAAAGGTGGTTTGAGTTCTCTCTGAATGCATCAAAGTACAGGCTCGAACGGAATGTGGGCTGGGGGGAGGCATGGGGGAGAGGCCGGGCCTTCCGCGATGCAGTGTAGCGGTCTGCGAGGTCGCCCATCACTGAATCAGCTCCTGGCATCGCGTCTGCCGCCCTCCCTTTTCCCTCCTTCCCCTGCTGCTGATGGTTCGAGGTGTGACCGTCCCCCAGCATCGACTACGTCACTTGTCCCTCTTGATTGTGCCCCATGTACTGCTCTGTCCCCATGTCTTCTCTTCTGCTGTCTGCGCTCCAGGTGCACTGCTATGTGTGTATGTGTGTGTGCATATATGTGTATCTGTATGTATGTGTGTATGTGCGCGGGCAAGTATGTGCCTGTATCCACGTGTATATGTGTGCATGTGTGTGTTTATGTACATATGTATAGGTATGTGTATGTATGTGCATGTGTGCCTGTGTGTATACGTGTGTACGTGGACAGGTACATACGTGTATGTGTCTATGCATGTGTGTACATGTGTGTGTGTTGTTGCTGTTGTGTTTGTTTGAACTCCTTGAATGCACCAAACTCCTGCTGTCCTCAGGGCTGGTGCCTCTGCCCAGAATGCTGCGTCCTCTGCTCTTTGCCCAGCTAACGCCAACTCACCCTTCAGGACTTGTTCAAACATCCTTCCTCAGAGGCACCTCACATGATCCCCAGTCTTAATTTCTCCCCTCCACCCTGCTACTTCTCTCACAGGGCCCATTTCTTGCCTGAGCCCACCTTATGCTTTGCACTCATTTATATTTTTGCTTCTTTCCCATCCCTTCCTCTAGACCAGGGACCAGCAGACGGTTAGTTACTGTAATGAACCGGTTATTACAGCCTGCACGGCCCGTTGGCTAGGAGTGGCTTTTGCATGTTCAATGGCTACATTTCAAACAGTTATGTATGTCCCCACATCACATCCTCGGTTTTGCTTCTCAGTCCTGCAAACCCGGAATAGTCATCGTCCCTTCAGGGTAAAGACTATAAGCCCTGGAAGGGCAGAGGCCAGTGCCCAGCTGAGTGGCTGGGACATTGTGGGTGCTCAGCAGATGGCAGTCCCCTGGGATAATCAACGACTTCTCTCTCTTTCTACTCACCCTGAGGGCAGGCAGGAAGTTCAGCAGGAAGAGCTCACGCTGCATCTGAAACTCTGTTTGAACTCCAGTCGGCTTCTGTATGTGGACTGCAGCTCTGCTGTCTACTCGTGGTGGGACCCTGGATGAGTCACATTCCGTGACCTTCAGTTTCCTCATCCTGTAAATCAAGCTAACAATTGGAGAGGTCAAGTAATAAATGTAAGCGTCTCTGACAAACTGTGAAGGCTGCACAAAATGTTAATGGTTACCACAATTGGTGCTGTTGTGCGGAACATCGCCGCATTGCCCCCGAGCGACAGCTCCTGTCCCTGCACGCTCGGCCGTCACGGAGCTGCCTCCCCCCGTCAGCTCGCACCGCGCCTGGCTGTCCCTGTAGAGGGCGCTGAAGGGACGCGGCTGGAGGAAGGGGCTTGGCCTCCTGTCTGGTGTGTGTGCTCTTGCTCCTTCCACCTGCACATTTGGGGGGACAGTCCCATGGAGCTCTGGCAGCCCCTCTGTGGACGGCATCCCATCGAGTTTCAGTGGGACCCCGTGGGCAGATTCCTAGTGAATCTCACAGGCTCTCGGTGGCCGGCAGCCTGGGAGGGCATTTCCAGCGTCCAGGCAAGGCTGGGGTCTCCTGCCTTCCGGCTTTGGGTCATCGGCAGCCCCGGGGGCGATTTCCTGTTTGCCCGTCCTGGCTGTGGGTCCCTGTCCACCAGTCTCAGCCTACCTGTACCTGGGAGGAGTGTTTCCCGTTTACCTGTGTTGGCCGCGGTTCTGTCCACCAGTTTCAGCCTATTGGCTGTGGACCAGCTCTGGGTGGGGACAGCCCAGGGAATTTTCTGCCATCTGACAGACTGCAAACCGCACATTTTCCAATGAAGTGAATCCTAGGCTTGGGGATATGGCCCCTGTCTTCCAAGTTTGCTTCTTCCTTTGATGCTCTCCCTCAGTCTCCAGGAAGTCTTTAGAGTACTCTTTACTCCCTTCTAGTTAATCTTTGCTATATTAAATTTTCCCTGTTCGAAGGACCCATTTCCCCATTTGTGTCTCCTGCTTGGCCCCTGACTGATATAGAATTGGTCCTGGGAGTGGTCTCAGGAGATGGATACAGAGATGGGATTTGGAGACAGGTTTGGTTATGCTGTTGACCTTAAGTGCAGTGTTGTTTTGTGCCAATGGGCAGTGGGATCCCAGTAATCCATGACCTGCTCTGGATTGACAAATCAAGTCATTACCTATGGTTGAATGTGATGAAATGTCAATGGAAGCAAGTGCCTTGGGAGCACGAGTGGCTATGCATTGGACTGCTAGGACAGCGATGGCTAGTATAGAGACTGTGGTGTGGAGTGGACTTTCCTGACGGCACTTGAGTAATTTCAGAAAGAAAATGTCAAATCTTGGTCCTTTAACTATAAGCTTAAGTCACAGATTGAGAATCAGAGAGCCTCCATGACAGCCATAAAGTATGTTCTTATTTCTTATAATCACAGGACTGATGCTGTTGAAAGTCAAACACAAAATTTCTAGTGCAAGTCATTTAGTTACAATGGCAGCTGAATTCAGAGTCTTGCCAAGTCTTTGATGTGGAAGTTAAGATATTTACTGGGAAAGATTAGGATATTGAAACTTGGAATGAGAACACCTGGTTGGACCCAGATGAAACTGACAATCTTAAATCTGCAAGTCTCTCTGAGCTTCCCATGCCCTTGGACTTAGCTCACCCTGCAGAGTTTGAGGAGACCAGCCTTCCTTTGACTAAAAACCTTAAGGTAACTGTTCTAGTTTGCTAAAGCTGCCAGAATGCAAAACACCAGAGATGGATTGGCTTTTATAAAAGGGGGTTTATTTGGTTACACATTTACAGTCTTAAGGCCATAAAGTGTCCAAGGTAACATATCAGTAATTGGGTACCTTCACTGGAGGATAGCCAATGGTGTCCGGAAAACCTCTGTTAGCTGGGAAGGCACGTGGCTGGCATCTGCTCCAAAGTTCTGGTTTCAAAATGGCTTTCTCCCAGGACATTCCTCTCTAGGCTGCAGTTCTTCAAAAATGTCACTCTTAGTTGCACTTGGGATATTTGTCCTCTCTTAGCTTCTCCAGAGCAAGAGTCTGCTTTCAATGGCCGTCTTTAAACTGTCTCTCATCTGCAGCTCTTGTGCTTTCTTCAAAGTGTCCCTCTTGGCTGTAGCTCCTCTTCAAAGTGTCACTCACAGCTGCACTGAGTTCCCTCTGCCCATCAGCTCATTTATATGGCTCCACTGATCAAGGCCCACCCTGAATGGGTGGGGGCACACCTCCATGGAAATATCTAATCAGAATCATCACCCACAGCTGGGTGGGGCACATCTCCAAAGAAACACTCAAAGAAATCTAATCAACACTGATAACATCTGCCCACACAAGATTACATCAAAGATAATGGCGTTTGGGGGATACAATACATTCAAACTGGCACAGCAACCTTTCCTGGAGAAGATGATGCCTCAGTAGTGGATGATCAGTCTCCTCAAAACCTGCATGACCATCCCCGGTGGCCATCAGATGCATAACTAGGTTCACGTTCTTGGCATGCTGCAGACATTCAGTACACAGTAGCACCAGGCAGAAAAAGCTTACACCAAAAGGGACTGCAGAATTTTGCTAATATATATATTGGCAGAAACCTGGGGAAATGAGTAGGAATGGATTCTATGAATGCTAGAGCAAAGAGGATGGAATATAACCCTAGACGGGATTCCAGATTGAATGTGTGAGGCCACGCAGCTGGAGGCGGCTCTAACAGCTGACTTGGTTTGTTGACTGAAACTTGGTCTCAATAGTGTCCTTCATTGGGGGTTGGTAAACTGTGGTCTGGAGGCCAGCTGCCTGCATTTGTAAACAAAGTTTTATTGGAACCTGGGGATAAGAGAAGAGGTTAATTCCACCACTAAAGATTTGAAAGAAGCAGAGATGGTGTTAGCTACTGCATGCCCATTAAACTCAGTAGTTTGACCTCTGCAGAAGCAGGATCTTGGACAATAACTGGATTATCGTAAAATTAATCAGCTGGCAACTGGCATACTCTAATAATGATAGTAGAGTAAATCAAAACAGCTCCTAGCAATTGGTATAAAGCTGCTGACCTAGACCATGTCTTTACCTCCACATCAATTTGTAGGGATGACTAACACCTGTTACTTTTTACCTGGTGCTGCCAATAGTTCAGCATCCAAGGCTTGCCTCAGTGCTACACAAATTCTCCATTGCCCATGGAGTCATTTAACATCCAACAAGACATGATACCGATCGACTGCATTGGCAACATTACCTTGATTGGATCTGATGAGCAGTAAATAACAAGTACCACAGATGTATTTAGTGGGACATAAATTAATTAATGGGGAGACATATCCTCCATAAAATTTTAGGGGCCTACCACCATAGACTCAGTGGTCTCTGGATGTTTAATAATCCAGACCTTGTGAAAATATCGCCTCCTCAGTAAGAGACAAGTTGATACACTTCAAACCACCTACTTTAAAAAAAGAAGCACAAAACTTGGTAGGTCATTTTGGGTATTGGAGGCAACATATACCACAGTTGACTGCTACTTTGACCCATCTTTGGAGTCACTTGGATCACTGCCAGTGGAACAGAGCCATAGAAGGCTCCACAGCAAGTTCAGGATGCAGTCCCAGCTGACTTACCATGTCTTCCTTGTGACTGAGCAGATCCAAGGATACTTGAAACGTCCATGGACAATGGACATTTATGGAGTCTGTGAAGGGCACCCATAGGAGAATCACAGCATGGACTTCTAGAATTTGGGAGCAAATCTTTGCTCTCTACTGCAGATAACTGTTCTCCTTTTTGAGAAACAGTTTTAGGCTTGCTGGGATTTGGTAGAGACTGAATCCCTGGCCATGGTACAGGGGAGCCATGAGATCGCAAACTAGGTGTTATCTAATAGGCATAGTCATTAGATGGGGCTTGTGCAGCAACAATCTAGCAACATTGCAAGCTGTACAGAATATAAAAAGCCCGAGCAGGCATAGAAGGTGCACGTAGGTTGCATGAGCAGGTGACTCAGATTCTGGCAATGGCTCCTGTTGCATAGCGTCCCGTCCCTCAGTCCATGCCAACGGCCACCTGGGATGTGGTTTATGATCTACTGACTGAGGAAGTGGAGAACTCAAGCCTGGTTCCTTCCAGGGGCTAGGGGAAGAGGGGAACGGGAGTGACAGCTTAATGGGTTTGGGGTTTCCTTTTGGGGTGATGAAAAAGTTCTGGAACTAGGTATTGGTGATGATTGTACAACATTGTGAATATACCCAGTGCCACTGAGTTGTGCACTTTAAAGTGGCTATGTGTATTCTACCATGAGGAAAAGTCAATGTTAAATCATTAATTTACCAGTGTTCCTCCGGAGGCATAAACTGCCCCTTCTGGGGTGTGTAGACATCAGTAGGATGCTCCACCCCTAGGAAGGTCATAAAGGGCATTTCAGAACTGCAGAGAATCTGGGAAGCACATGGCGAGCCCTTGCTATCTGGATTTAGGATGACCAACCACGAGACAGATGTATGGTGGCCACATGGGGCTGCGTCACTTCATTTACTACAGCATGGAAAGGAGCACTTCCTTTAGTCATGGGCTCATCTCTGAATTTCATGGATAGTACAACTCGGATCTCTCAGTACTTTAAGAATTTTTTTTAAGTAAAGCACCAACTTGTGAAAAGAAATGATAAAAGAGAGAAAGCTGGGTGACTGCCATAAGGCTAAATTGGATATGTCATGAACGATAAAATAAAGATGAAATATATCTTATTATTTGCAAATTTTAACTAAATCTATTAGAAATATTTAATTGCAGCTATAAAAGTTGTCATCAGAATGGCTTACCCTCGTTTGAACATAAAAAGACTAGGCAAATGAAATCTTCATTAGTTAATTAAAATTTCTTAATTTAATGATGTGTCATTCTGATAGATTAAGTTAAATAAATATGGTATGCCCTGTAGTTTACAAATGAAACTCTGAAAATAAAAATGGTTTAAAAGAATACCAATCTTTCTGTTTTGTTTTGTTCATTCATTCATTCAATACGAAACCCTCATTTTAGTTAAATATAGCATGCATGCTGTCAGATGTCTGAGCTGGAAGGATGTAGGGAAATGGATGGCACTCAATAAACATTTTTGTGTGAATAGATGGAGATTGTTTACTGCAGTGCTCAACCATGGTACACCCAGAGGAAGATACACTATGCTGAAAGGACTTGCGTTTTACCAAGGATAAAGGGTTCCATCAAGAAGGCTCTGGGTCTTACAGACATCACTGGAGATATTTGGAGGAATTGCTTGGTGTAGATGCCCGTGACTCTGTGCTAGGTTGAACCTGGGGTGAAAGAAAGATGACTGATATGCCTGTCTCCCTCTACTGCGAGAGAATCATCTCTCACAGATTGGCTGAGTGAGTTAAGAACGTTCATTAGCCTATGCAGGTCCCAGCCCAGGGCTTGCTGCCGGTGATGCAACAGCACTGGCCTCTGCAGGAAAGCAGTAACCGCAAGAACCCGGTAGGAGGCAGGCTTCCAACCTTGGGACGTGTGCTGTGCTAACCAGCCAGATCCACGTGGGGAAGGGTTCTCTTTCCCCCTCCCACACAAACCCACACTTTGTGTGACGTGATGGGTGTACATCTATCCACCTAAGCTGCCTTCCATTCTAGAGCCAACCTTCCAACTTCAGAAGTTGGCTGAAGTCACCAGGTCACCAGTTCCTGACCCTCCAGTCACATCTCCTCACCGTCTCATGAAGCGCTCTCTTTCCCTGATTCTATAACATACCAATCTCCAGCCTGTGACGACCCCAAATTCCAAGTCTGGGATTAGTTTGGGTCATAGTGTCAGTTAAAGATAGACTGTTGAGGAGAACACAAGAGATGTGTGATGAGAACCATGAAGAACTGGAGGCTCAGAAAAAGCAGGATGACCCAAGTCCCACTCCCCTTCAGCACCGGAGTTTTGGGTCACTGAAGCCCCTCAAGGCGGGGCACTTCCAACTTTAAACTTTCGTGCATATTAGTGTTCAAGACTCCGTTGTTGGAAACACTGCCCATGTGTCCATTCGAGTTTATGGATCACGGGCTCTAGAAAGATGGCCACACAATTCCATTTTCACTTCACTGACTTTCCCTAAATGCCTCCAGCTTTTTCTTAAAGGGAGTTAGAACCTCAGAATTGCTGGGAAGCGCCCATGACCTCCGAACCACTGGTTTTCAAAATATGAGGTTCACTATCTTCACCCCTGGGTATTCCATGGAAACAGCTGGCAGACAGGATGGGACATCAGCAGTTAGGTGCCCAGGCCCTTCACTTCCACTTCAACCAGACACACTTTTCTCTGTTCACCTGCCAGGATTCTAGGTGAGCTTTTGTTGCAATGAAAGTATCTTGAGGCAGAAATGTTGAAAAAGATATTTCTCAATGGAATTCATGTAGGCACGTGTTAACGATGCAGATTCCTTGACTCACTGCAGAGAAATTCTGATTGACGAGGTCTGGAACAGGGCCAGGAAATACACTTCATAGGAAGCTGTCCAGGTGGCTTCAACATGGACATTCCAAGGATTCATTTATAAACAGACACGGCCTGTCCCAAAGAACTTTCTGCCAGGATGGAAATGGTCTCTCTATGCTCTCCATTCTAGTAGCTACTACATGTGGCTATTGAGCATTTGAAATGTGGTCAGTGTGACAGACAAACTAAGTTTTAAATTTTAATTGATTTAAATAGGCATACGTGCTCAGTGGCTACCGTCTTAGATGATGCAAGACCAATGTTTTCTCTGTGTAAGGGTCTGCCCTATGGGCATCTCTAACAGGCAGTTACCGTCCCTGATTTTTTATTTTATCTTATTTTTTACTGTTGTTTTCAAAGTCTCCTTTGCCTATGCTGGAACATTCTCAGGGTTAGTGTCATTCGGGCACATATTTATCTCATATTTATTATGTATCTGTGAATATACAGATACATAAATCAGGGTCTCTTTCTCAAAAAACTCACAGTCCAGTGGGGAAAATACACAAGGAAATGGGCAATTCCAGACATATCAAAGGACAGATTTATTGTAAATTTATTCTGGACTCTTCAGCTTCTAAGCTCTATAATGGTTTGATATCAAACAAGTTTCTGCTTGAGAAGTTAGAGCCACTGTGGAATTCCAGCAAAACTTCCTGATGGGGCAAAACACAGAGCGGTTGAAAGAATAGGCTCCGGAATGAGAGCACTTGGCTCCAGATCCTCTCTCTGGCCTGTGTTAGCTGGGTGCCTCAACTTTTCATCAGTAAAATGGGGATGATTCTATGACCTACGGCCAGCCATTGTGGTGAGGAGTCATAGGGATAAAGCATGCTAAGGGCCCGACATACCTGCTCTGCGGAGGAAACTTTCAGCTGCCTTCAAATTCGAGCTCATATGGCAAGCAGTGGCGAGCACAGCGCTCAGCTGCCTGGCTTAGGGTCCCAGATCTGCCACATCCAGCTCTGAGCCTGGGTAATTTACTTGTCTCTGCACCTCAGTTTCTCCTCTATGCAAATAAGGTTTGCTGAACAGTAGTGATCCTAGACAGGCTCATATACATAATTCACTTAAATAAAGCCTGGCTCCTGATAAGCCCTAGACAAGCATTTGCTTTTGCCCTGACCCCTGGTTTCCAGTCTTCAATCCATATTTTCCAGTCATCCATTTACTCGTAAGGCATAATTGGACCACGTCTCGTCTCAGATGAAAGCCTTTCCATTTCTTCCTTCCGCCCCCAGGATTCCCACTCCCTTTGCCCAGCAGGTGAGTTTCTTCGCCGTACCCCTCAATGTCCCTATCCAACCTCCTCTTTCACTGGGCTCCCCTCTTATATACCCAGGTCACTCCCCCTTGTTGCCTCTAAATATCACTGTACCCCGGCCACACACATTCCCCGTGAGTGCCGTGCCTCCTCCTCTCGCACACACTGCTGCCTGCATCTGGAGATGTGCACCCTCGTCCTGTGGCCTCTGCATGTCTCTCTACACCTTCAAACTGGAGCTCAGCTGAGGAGCCAGGAAGACTTCCTCGGCTGCCACCCCCGACTCAGGGCAGGCTCGGGTTCCCACGCCCATCCTACTACCTGACTCTGTGTTTATCACTGGTAATAATGGTCAAGTCAAATTAAATCATATTTGTGTGCCGATCCATCCCAAGCCCCCAACTGGAATGTGACTCCTTTGACTTTCATCACCACATTCTTAGCAGTTAGCACCTGGCCTTATGCTCAGTAGAAGCAACACAGGAGTTGCAAAATGAGCACATGTGGGTGAGTGGGTTCAGGAGGGGAAGAGAAGGGGGCTTTCCCTGAGACCTGCCTCCTGTCCCCCC
>PVKY010001925.1:0-28545 GCA_004027775.1 Bradypus variegatus | reverse complement strand
TGGGGCTACAGAATCAACTACTGAGGACCCTCTGGAGAATACAAAGGGGTTTGATTTCTTTTCTGATGCACAATTCACCACTTCCAGCTTTGAGGACAAAGCCACTGAGGCCACAAACTCGACTACTGAAGAGTCTCTAGAGAACACATCGGGTTTTGATTTCTTTCCTGATGCACACTTCACCACTTCCAGCTTTGAGGATGAAGACACTGAGTCCACAGATTTCTTTCCTGATGTGCAGTCAACCGCTTCCAGCTTTGAGGACAAAGCCACTGAAGCCACAGTCAGTCATGGAATATCCTGTGAAGAACACAAAGGATTTTGAGAAGGGAAATCCCAGCCTCAAAGAAGACCTAGGAAGTGGAGCAAATGTTCTCTTAGCTGTAGATATCATCACTCTGCTACCTGCCACTTTTTAAGAAGATTCTAAGCTTCAAAAAAGCCTACCACTATACTGTAATGGATTGCATGGAAACCAGTGAAACATGAGATGGGTTCCCAGCCTAAGAGAAACACAGCAGGGCATTAATTTTGGGGTGGGAGGAAGGAATTGAATACATAAAGGTGGGAAGGAACATTTCTTAAACATATTGCATTTCATGTCAGCTCAATAAATCTTCCTTTCAATTAGAATTCAAAAAAACCTTTTTTAGAGCAGTGATAGGTTTACAGAAAAATTAAGTAGAAACTCTGTAGACAAGTCCATAGAGTTCCCATATGTGTACTCTTGCCCCCAGAGTTTTCTCTTAGTGTGGTGCATTTCTTATAATTGATGAATCAATGCTATTGTAATTATATTAGGTTTCACTCTGTTGTATAATTACATGGATCTTTTTTTCTTTTGCTGTAGTGCCATACATGCCCTGCAAAATTTCCCATTTTATCCACTTTCTCAAGTGTGTATCTCAGTGGTATTAATTACATTCACAATGTTATATTGCCATCACCATATCCATTACCAAAATTTATCCACTGCCTTAAAAGAAACTATCCTTTAAGTACTGACTCACATTTCTCCTCCACCCACATCCCTGAAAACCTGCAATCTACCTTCTATCTATGAATTTTCATATTCTAGTTATTTCACATGAGTAAAGTCATACAAAAGCTGTAAAAAAAAACTATGGATAATATTTTTATTAATTAAGGTATGATTTCTGTAAGAGCAATGTAACATACTTTTACTTGTATAAAAATTAGAAGAGATTACTATTACTTGTCTCTAACTTGCTAATAATTTTTTTTTCATTTTATTCTATTGATTAGTTCAGCCATTACATCATGTTGATAAAATACATTTGATTAGGACTGTATTCAACTTTGCTACATTATTTCAACTTATCTATGATTAAAGTAACAGCTGCAGCCCCGTCCTGTTTTCTTTTTGCATAGAGGACTAGATAGCTACATGTTATCTATGTCTAAGAAGGTTGAAAGGGCCTTTCTGCTTTCTTGAAAATATTCAGTTTCTAACTGTTCAGCTTCTCCTTCAGTATAATCTTCTAATACAGGACTCAAAAGATATGAATCATCTGCCCCTGTTATTATAGTAAGGCCTTTCCACTTTTTATCATTTGGAAATTGTTCTTGAGTGTTTTTAGGTAAAAATTCTGTTAAATATGCTTCTATATCAGAAGGAATAACTGACTCTTCACTATCAGAATAGAAAACATCAGGTGGTCTATGGAGAGAAGTAATCAGCGTTCTCATTATCAGATTCCTCAGTAGAGATATTATCCTGTAATAAAACCCAGACTAGTATCCTTAGTTGAATTCCAAGACCCCAGGCAAATCCAATACAAGAGGCCCATCAAGAAGGAAAATCCAATGGAAAACCTTCCCTTAACAAATATGGGCAAATCTATGCCTGCCCAACCAAAGCACACCAATGCCCACCTCCCATCCCCATAAAGTCTCCCTTGGCCCTCAAGCTGGGGAGACAGATTTGAGCCTTGCCTCCTGTCTCTTTGCTGGTTGACCTCACAGTAAATCTCTTTCTTTTCTCAAAATCCCAGTGTCATAGAATTAGCTCCTATACACAGCAGGGAGCAAGCACTTGCTTGGTAACAGATTCATGGAGCGTCATTACACTGTTCCCTTCTACTTTTTTTAAATCATATTTTTTATTGTGGAATATAACATACATACATAGAAGTGATTACTTTTCAAGTGCAATTTAACAAGCAGTTAGAGAGCAAATTTCAAAGAATGTTATGGGTTACAGTTCCACAGTTTCAGTTATTTCCTACCATCTACTTTTCTGTATGTTAGATATTCTCCAGAATAAAAGTGTGTTTTTGTTTTTGTTTTTTATAACAATTTTATTACGTGGCTTAGGTGGCCTGCTAGGATTGAACTCCTTACGAGCAGAAATGGAATTAATCAGGCCCATAGTGTAAGAAAGGGTTAAGTTTAGCTTTCATATAAAGGCCACATGGAATAGGGAAGACGGAGATTGGGCAGAAGAGCTGGCTTAAACTAGCCCCGTGGTGAAGGGAAGGAAAGAGAGAGAGAGAGCGCTGCAACATAAGTCTAGAATCAGCACCAGTTCCTTATATGGCAAAGGTGACCCGAATTACTGGAATGTAAAAGAATGTGGGGGTATGGTCAAAGGTGGGGACTCCCAGCGAAAATTTTGAACTAGTTAACTCTCTGATAGGCTGTACAATTCAAAATCTCAAAGGCGGGGTAGTTAGCTCTCTCAGATAGGCTGTAACCTCTGGAGTACCCAGCCAGTGGGGAAAGGGAGAGGGACATGCATATTAGGTGTAGAATATGACTATCACCATGTTCTTTTTTTTTTGGCATCTGTTCTTGCAAGATCGTGAATAAATTCTTTTCTCCTGCGCAACCAGCTGAGCGTTTGTAAGGTATAACGCTTGTTTCTAACAATAGGAAATGACAGTAGTGCTTGCTGAATTAACAGGTAGATATTATTGCAGGTGATGGTTTATGCAACCTGGAGAGGGGAACCTACTGGTTGGAGGAGAGGAGATGTGAAATTTCGGACATTTTCAAGCTCAGGAGTCACACCTGCACCTTGGTTTGAGGTTGGAATCCCAGGAGCCTGGCTTTATCTCTAATCAACTGGGAAGCCTCAGATAAATGATCAGACTGGTCTCACTTCCTGTTTAGAAGTAGATTGGATTCATTCATTCATTCATTCATTCAGAACACACTTATTGAGCATGTACTATGGGTTAAGAACTGAGCTAAGTACTAGAGGTATATAGATAACTCTGATACCATCCCTGTTTTAAAGTGCATAGTCGAGTTTAGTGGTTTTCCACCTTTCTACCCCTGTCACATTGACAGTCAGGAAGCTCCCGCAGGTGTTTCTAGAGTTTGACAGTCCTGACTGCAGAATAAACAGGAGAGGCTTCCAGTTATGCCTGAATTCCAGTGTAAAAGCTATGATTCACCCCATTTGAAAATCGCTGCTCCAGTTGGCTAAATAAAAAATACCTACCCTTAATTGAATTTCTATGCTGCGCTCAGCACTTTACATCCATTATCTTCTTTCATCCTTCCTGGAAGTTAGGTGCCACACCCTCTTCACAGATGAGAAAACCACAACTCAGTGAATTGCCAGGAGTGTGTGGCAGCTGAAATCCCTGCTTCTGGGATGATCTATAGGATTCCTGTAAGCGCTAGGATTCTGAGTAAGGCTTTTAGGGACTCTGACTCTGTGAATTTGGGCCAATCACTTACCCCCTTTGGATTTGGATCTCTCCTCCCTTATCTGCAAAATGAGCTGGTTGTGAAGACTGAATGACATAAGGCATATGAAGTATCCATCCTCGGTCCCATAAAGCACTTTCTCATCTATTACCTCACTGCTGTGATGTTCCATACATGCCCAATCAAGATTTGACTCATAATCAGAGAATTGGCCAGATAGAAGAGTTGGCAGATGAGGAGAAGCAGATAAGGAGGAGTGGGGGAGGACAGAGGGCTCAGCCTTGGACTCCCAGCTGGAGAGTAGGAGGGAGAAAAGAAGTCAGACAGGAGGATGCTCAAAAGCAAAACTGAAACAGGAAGTCCTGGCCACCAGAATCCTGGGATGTAGAGATGTTAAGAGAGTCAGAGATGGAGATGCAAGGTGGCCCATTGTGGTGGAGGGTGGGAGACCAAGAGGAGGGTGTGGAGGGCACTGCTGCAGAGGGCAGGCTAACAGGAATCCCCAGGGAGTAATCCCACCACCCAGAAGACAGGAAGGCATACCTGGGCCAGATAGAGGGGACAAGCACAAACCAGCATCACAGGTAAGAGCCAAACACTCAAGACCCAAAGGCAAATTTACAAAACAGACTTGATAAAATTCAGAAGGATTAAAGTCAGGATCTGCTATCAATAATACTCATTGACATTTGCTTAGGGCTTTATAGTTTTCAAAGTACTTTCTCATGGCTTGTCTCTTTGACCCTCATTGTACGTCTGAAGGCTAAGCAGGCCGTAGAACCTGAGTGGCAGCTCAAGTCATGGAACCTCTCGGAATCCACTTTCTTCATTTGTAAAGGGGCTGATCGACCCCATCCATCCACCCTACAGTGGGGTGAGGATCGAGCCAAAGTACTTTGTAAACAGTCTAGATGTTTCTGAGTCTCACACCACGTCACCATCAGGAGTGGGTACAGGGTGGCCCTGGAACCCAGGCCTGCAAAGCCAGGGCTCCCTCTTCTCAGCGGATGAGCACACTCTCCATCCCCACCCAGTTTTTGCCAATTTCCAAGCACAATGACACAGTAATCTCTGCCTCCTCCCTGCAGCCTCTGAGCACCCAACGGTGCTGAAAGCCACTTGTTCTCTCTCTCTGGGAGGGGTCAACCACCACCCCATATCCTCAAGTGAGTCAGGATGGAGAGATGCTGAGAATGGTGAAATTAGAAAGAGAAGGCTTCCGATTGGCCCCAATGAATGATAGTCTGAAAACAGGACTTAAGGTGACACCTTGCTTCTGGGTGGCCCAGACATGAGGAAACTGGAACTTTTAGGAAACTTTTCATTCTGATTGGCTGGAGGAACTGGAAGTGGGTGAGTGGTGGACCAATCAAAGAGCTTCTGGTGGCCCAAGATGTTTCTGGTGAAAGGTAGGAGGTTAGAATATGCATCTCCCTTGGATCATAGTGACGGTTTGTCTAGAACACCTTTAACTTTTCAAAGTGCTTTCCCACAATCGAGCTTCTTCCATCTTAAGTGCAGTTTTGTGGCATGTGCAGTGTGTTAACAGTTTCAAAACTCCCAAATGGGGGGACATCCTAAAAAAGAGGTTGAGTGACTTGTCAGTTACTTTTTTGGCCTAGCTGGGCCTAGACGTATTCTCTTGACCCTCATCCCTTTAATCTTGGGGGTTAATATGACCCCCTATCACATTAGCATAATGGGGCCAGTTTACTATCTTTTGGAATCATCATCACCTTGGAAAGTACAAAAACGAAACGGGATACCAGAGAGAGAAGCTTTGGTGAGAAGAGGGAAGCCTGAAAGCCAGACAGACCCTGGGGGCAGACAAGGGCAGGGTCTCATCCTACCCAGAACTTATTATACATTTCCTCCACCTATAGAACAATTTACAGTTAGGAAAGCTTTCGGGTTTTGCATCGTTTCAACGGCTCCTCCACGGGGTGAACCGGCAGGTGTCATCTCCCTTCACCGGGAGGGGAGGGAGCCCGGGCCTCGGCCACCAGCTCCCACTGAGACCTCCTGACCACCTTCCCCTCTACTCGCCTCCTTCCTTCCACCCACCGGTCAGCAGGGGGTGCCCGGCCACGGGGGCGTGCTCAGGGGTCCGTGTGCGTGTGCTCAGGTGTGCACGGGTGTACGCGGGAGTCTTTCTGTGCTTCTCTGCGGGGCCCTTGCTGCCTGATGGCCGGCGAGATGCGGGTGAGTGTGAGCCGAGAGGGCCTGTGCGCCCCGGGGCGAGGCTGCTGTGGGGCCCCGGGGAGAGGTGGGGAACACTGAGCGGTCCTTGGCCTTCTCGCTCCGCTCCTTCTAGCCGCTCGACTTCTCTCGGTGACTCTTCGCTTCCCGGTTTCCTCTGTCATTTGCTCTGAGCAGGTCACCTGCGGGCATCGGCTCCGAGGCCCCTTTCCAGTCTCTCTTTTTTATCTGGTGGCCAGAAGGAGGGGATTACTTCGAGAAGGGCACTCCCCTGAGGAAGGGGGCTTCGGGGAGCGGTGGGGACGCCCAGACGTGGGATAGCGGTGCTGGAGGAGCTGAAACCCAAGTCGCACTAGGCCACCCCCACCCCCGCGGCTCCCAGCCGGGACGAGGGGGCGGAGTCTCGCCAGCCCGGCTGCAGGCCACCCTGCTGGGCCCGCTGCGGGGGTCGCGCCGCCCCCTGACGCCCCTCCCCAGACCCCAGCCAGACCTGAGTCCGCTCCAGATCCGCCCCGGGTTTCCTCCGCGTCGCCGGGGTCTCCGCCCCCGCGAGCCACCTCCCCGGCGGAGCCCCGGCGTCGCCACGCGCTCCACCCGCACCGCGCGAACCCCGAACCCCGCGTCGCGAACTGGGCCACCGCGCAGACCTGGGCTTCGCACCCAACTCGGAGTCGGGACCCGCCGGCGTGGCCGGGGCCCCGCACGTCATCGCTGTGTATAGACCCTCCCTCGGCCGCCGTGGCTCTCCTGGCATCCCGGCTCCGGCTCCGGCGAGGTAGGGGGTGCCGGGCCTGGGGGCTGGGGGTCGGCGGGCTGCGGCCCCGGGGCATCGCGGCAGCTGGAGGAAGGAAGCGGCTGCGCCCCCTGCGGCCCGAGCCTTCCCCAGGCCGGTGACCTAGTTAACTGGGACCGAGGCTTCGCCGCAGGTGTCCACCCCCCCAACCCCCGCGCCACCATTTCGTTCCCACCTGTCCCCTGCGGAGTCTCCCTCCTTCCTGCTCCCCTCCTGACCCCCACCCCACCCCTCGCTCCAGGGACCAGGAAGAGGGAAGCCCCTCACCGGGGTGACAGCGCAGCCCCCTCATCCAGGGCTGGGACCCTCTGGGGCACTCCCTTCTCCCCGCTCATCTCGCCCCTGCCTCTGCCCCTCCCCCTCCTAGCCCACCCCACTTCGTCTGGTCTCCCCGTCTCTCTGCTGGAAGTGTTCTCTTCCACCCTCTTTCTGGGTTTCTCCTCCGCTTGACCCTCCCCCTACCAGGCACTCCAGGGAGAAGGGGGTGTGTCACGCTGCTTTCTATTTATGGTCGCCCCGGGGAGGGGGTGCAGCCTAGGATTTTTTTTTGGCATCTGCTGGGCCCAGAGTCACGAGGCGTGGATGTCTGTGACTCGGTGTCGGAGCCTCCTGGCGCGCCTGGTCTCGCATCTCCTGCGGCCCCGCGTCTCTCCGTCCCCCTTTGTCTCCTCTCCCCTGGGTCCCCGTGCCTTTCGCTCCCATCTCCGGGCGCTTTGTGCAGCCGCCGGCTCTTTGTCTCCGCCTCTCCGCGGCTCTGCTCTCCTCCCTCCTTCTCCTCCCTCCCCCGGCTTCGAGAAGCCACCGGCCTCAAGGCCTCAGTATTTCAGGTGTGTGAGATGCGGGGGGGAGGGGGTGTGGGGGCGGGGGGCGGCCTCCCAGCATGCTCAGCGAGGGCTCCAATCGCCCCCCCCCACCTTGAGTGACCATTCATATTTATGAGATTGAAAGAATGGACGTAAGTATGTGGGGCTAGGGACGGGAGGGAAATGCAGACCCTCTTCCTGGAGCTTGGTCCGGGAGATGCCTGAACCCCACCTCCCACGGTGTCCCGGGCCGCCTCTACCTAGACGCCTGTTGGGCTTAAAGTTCCCAGGAGCCAGGCTGGAGGGCAGCGTGCTGGAGCCGGGGAAGAAGTGGGCAGTGTGGAGCAGGGGTTGCAGGGCCAGCCCATAGCTTCCCCTTGACCTGAAACCCCTGACCTTCCTTGTTCCCACCTATTTCCCCCAGAGTTTAAGGACCTTGAAACCTGAGCTTGTGTCCCCCAAAAGGGGAATGGGAGTAGAGAAGTGCTTGGGAAGAAAAGATGGGGTTGAGTTGGCAAGCTCTTCCTTCCTCTGTGTTCCCCTGGAAAACACTCTCCTTCCAAAGAATCCTGTCTGAGATGTAGAAACACCCTTTGGAAATAGTCTCCCCTTCCTGAAAGCAAGGGAGGGAACTGGAGTAGAATGTCTTGAATTCATGGGATGTGTTCCAATCTGCTGATTGCTCACCCCATACCCCTTTGGGGACAGTGAGGAGTTGCTGAATTCTGGCCTGAAATTTCCTGGGACTCAAGGACAACCTGTGATGTTCCATGGAGATGCTGCTGGGAGCCAAAGGCTGACCTGCTTGTCTCTGGAACCCACCATCCCTAGAGCCTGGCACAAGGAGTCTGGTGGCCTGGAGGCTGGTCCAAGCATGTGGGCCTGTGTGCTGGCGTGGGGACCACTGACAGTGTGGGGAGGACAGTGGGAGCACTTCTAGCTATCCTTTCTCTGCTTCTGAGTCAGCTTAGGCCACCTGGGACCTTTGATTCCTGTCAAAGACCTCAGGTTGGGTTTGGAGATCCGGCTACACCAAAAAGAAGTCTCCCCAACTGGCCTGGGAGCCAGGAAAATTTAATTTCTAGTCTGGCTCTGCCCAAGCAGCAAAGGTACTTAACCTCCTTGAGCCTCAAGTTCCTTGCTGTGAAAGGGATGGGTTGAACCTGAGGGTCTCTAATGGCCCTAGCAGGGGCTCTAGAATCCTCTGAGCCAATGCTTCCCACTCTGCTGCAGCATCTTTGGTGAAGTCTTGGAGTCACCTATGGGGTGGAGGGGGACTTAGCGTAGGAATCAGACTGCAAAGAGGGAGGGAGATGGAGCTTTTGTGTGGAAGCTTTGTTACAGCAAGCACTGTGTTTACTTGAGCTATGTGTAGGGCTTGGTAACTAAAACCATCCCCAAACCACCCTGTGATGCCCCTACTTCTACCCCCTGAAACCTAAGTAGCGTTCTTGTAAAAGAAAATACAAAAGGTCCAACCAAGTCAGTATTTCCCCCACAGTGTATCTGGTGAGCGTGTCCCCTGGAATGCTGATTAATGAGGCTTCATTTAGTTTGTGTAGGGGAAGCATTATGACTAGTCAAGAGAGGGAAATTTATTTGAATGGTTAATTTGGTTGGTTTGGGGAAGTTTGGAAAAATGGAGTCTCTCTCTTTGGCACTATCTCTAGGAAAGAAAAATAAAAGAACTGGAGGCCAAAGGGACCCCATAGGAAAATGAACCAAAAGGAGACTTTGAGGAATGGGAAAGGCAGGGAAACTCTGAGCAGGTGATGGGACAATAATTACAGGAATAGATTTAAAAGGAAGGAAGGAAGGAAGGAAGGAAGGAGGGAGGGAGGGAGGGAGGAAGGAGGGGAGGTTAAATGGGAGAGGCACTTGAGAGATCTTGGTGGCCATTTTATTTGCTAGGGCTCCAAAAGAACCACCTTGAGTCCCCCTTTTCAACAATATCACCCAGTCTTGGAGTGGAGCCCACATCTCCCTTGGGGAAGAGGGGAACAGACACAAGCAGGAAGAAGGAAGGGGTGGCTTTGATTGGCCTGAGAGGAAAGGCCTGGGAGTTTCTAATGGAGCTGCCTGTCTGTCACTCCTTTGGCACATGTTTGTGTATGCGTGTCGGGGAGCTGGAGAGGAGCTGGGGCAACAACATGGAGGAAATCAGGGATGACACGTGGCAGGGGCAGGAAGGGGAGGGTGCTGAATCCTCTGCTCTTCCCTGGGTAACTCTTGTGGCGGAGTGGTGGTAATGGGAGTTTCCTTTGCATGCTGTCCTTGCAGAGGTCTTGGAGAAGTGGGGGCCCCTTGAAGGGGGGGGTCCCTCCATTTTTTACTTTTCTCTCAAAGATCTGCTCTCCTTTGAGTCACTGGAACTGAAGGGGCCTGGGGGAGTTCTGTTTCTGGGGCTTGTCTCCGGGGAGTTCCTGGAGGAGTTCCTAAGTTTCTGACTGCTGGGGAGCATTCTGGTGGGAGTGGAGCAGTGCAGGATTGGGAACTCTGGAGGCTGGCCAGAGGATGGAGGGTAGGTAATTTGGGAGATTACTTTTATGGGAAGGGCGACTAGGTACTCTTCACGCCCCGGGCCTGTGTGGGGAGCAGAAGAGGAGTGGTTGTGTAGAATGGGGTTGTGTACAGGGGCCAGATGTGCAAACGGGGCTCTGATCCCGGTGCTGGCTTCTCTCTCTTCCACAGAAGAATGAAGCTGGAAGCCGGCGGTGGCGTCCCTAAGCCCGAGACGGAGGCTGCGCCCGACGCGGAGCCGAGCTCGCAGAACCGGCCACAGGGGTCGGTGGCCAGGCCCAGGTCCGGATCGGGGCCCGCGGCTGAGGCCGAGCGGTTGGACTTCGTGGTGGCCACGGAACGGGAGTTTGAGGAGGTGCTGGCCATCTCGGGGGGAATCTACGGTGGCCTCGACTACCTTCCCAGCCGCTACCACAGCTGGCTGCGGGATCCCGACCGCACTGTGGTGCTGGCCAAGCGCAACGGAGGCGTGGTGAGAGCCGGGGGTCGGGGCCATGGCGAGGGGGTGGAGCCGCGTTTGGGGCGTGGATCTTAGGGCTGAGAAGGGGCGAGCCTCGCCGCCAGCCCCGGTCCGATTGCCGAGGAAGAAGCCTGCTTTGGGACCCAAGAGTAGGGCGTGAGGACCCAGGGACTGGGCCAGTAGGAGTGAGGGTAGGGGTCGCCGGACAGCTTCGGGGTTTCGGGATCCGTGTGAGGGGCAGGCGATCCCCAAAGCGGGAAGCAGACCATGTCTTTGGGGATAGGCTGGGGGTAGGAGCAGCTAGAGTGGGGCCAGCACCCTGAAATAGTGGGAACTCCAGCACCAAAGGGACCCTGTGGGAGTAGGGGCAGGAAGAAGGACTTGCTCCGAGATGGCCCGCGGGCGGGGCCAATAGGGAGCGGGGCATGGGCAGTGCAGGGCGTGGTACTCCAGGGCGCAAATTAGTTCCTGGGGGCGGAGCCAATGTGAAGGGGCGTGGCGAGAGGTCGGGGCCTTGGCGCGCGCGCTGGGCTGGAGCATCTCAAGAGCTGGAAGAGACCCCGCGAGTGGCCGCGCTGCCGGCTCTGCAAGCCGGGACCCCAACGCGGAGGAGAGCTCCCTGGGCAGGCCCGGGTCTGTCCTAGCGCCCGGGTCTGGTGACGACGGAGAGCTCGGCCTGCGGGAAGAGGCGAGCCCTGTGAGCCGAGACCCCCGGCAGGCGCGGAGGCGGGGAGGGGGCCCCCTAACGGCCTCGGTCCGCAGATCGCGCTGGAGTCGGTGCACGTGATCGACGCCGGGGAGACGGCGCTGGTGGAGGGGCTGCGCGTAGCGCCCTGGGAGCGCGGCAAGGGCGTGGCCGGGCTGCTGCAGCGCTTCTGTGCGCAGCTGG
Source organism: Bradypus variegatus (assembly GCA_004027775.1). Taxonomy (NCBI): domain Eukaryota; kingdom Metazoa; phylum Chordata; class Mammalia; order Pilosa; family Bradypodidae; genus Bradypus; species Bradypus variegatus. Next base: position 17,200 of record PVKY010001925.1, on the reverse strand, counting down.
TCAAGCGACAGCACCCGGGGGTCAAGGTGGCACGACTCACCCGGGACGACCATCTGGGCCCCCGGGAGCTGAAGAAATACCGCCTGATCACCAAGCAGGTGAGAAGAACTTGAGAGCCCCTATGGCCGGGCCACTCCCAGCGGGCACACGGGCTTTCTCTCCGGGCTCTACAGGAGTGGAGGGGCCCATGAGCCCGGCGCAGAGCCTCCCGGTTCTTACTCAGGCCGTTCTGCCCAGAGGAAGCCAGGCAGCTCCCGATCCCCAGCCCTGGAGCCCTCAGCCCTTGCTTCTCCAGGTGGCTGGAGAGCCCAGGTGTCTGGTTTTCTCTGACCCTGGCTGTCTCACATCCATCCGGCTCTTCAGGAGCCAAAGCATCTGAATCCCACCCACTGATCTGCCCTCCTTCCCTCGCTCCCACTCCCCTTAGAGACCCAGGAACCCACACCCACGGTTCCCTGGCCACTCCATACTGCTCCCGCCTCTCCTTGGGGATTCAGGGCCCCTTGCCCCTGGTCCTCTCATGCTATCCTCACGGACCCAGACTTTCTCATACCCTACTCCACCCCGGCCCCGCACAGGTCGGTGCTCCCGGGGACCCAGGTGGGAGCCCGTGGGTGTGAATGTGGGCGTGAGGATGCCGAGAGGCGCCGGGCACCCCAGCCCTCCCGCCGCCCGCGCCGGGCTCACTCGTGCCCCCCGCAGGGCGTCCTTTTGGTCCGATTCAACGCGTCGGCGCTGCTGGCGGGGCTGGGCGCGCGGCTGGCGGCGCTGAGGGCCTCTGGCACCTTCTCGCCGCTGCCCACCGAGGCCGTGTCCGAGGCGGGCGGCGACGTGGCACGCCTCCTGCTGTCGCCCTCTGTGCAGCGCGACGTGCTCCCGGGCGGGACCATCATCCAGGACTGGCAGCCCTACCGGCCGAGCGAGAGCAACCTGCGCCTGCTGGCGGCCAAGGGCCTGGAGTGGCGCGTGGACAGCCGCGCGCGCCCGCGCGTGCTCACGCTGTGCACGCGCCCCTTCCCCATCCCGCACGGCGGCGACGGCACATGGCGCTACCTTAACATCGACGCCTTCGGCAGCGACGGCGCGCAGGTGCAGAGCCAACTGCTATGGCACCTGCAGCGCCAGGCCCCGCGTCTCGCTGGCCTCAATGTCATGTGCCAGCTCTTCCTGGCTCCCCAGCTGTGGCCACAGCTGGCCGACTTCTGCCAGGCCGGCCTGGGGCTCGAGCTGGTCAAGGGGTATACCGAACAGTACCTGCTGGAGGCCGACATTTGAGGGCTCCACTCTCAGCCTGGAGAGATGAAGCACTTTATTTTAGACCCGCCTGCTTCCACAGTTCCCCAGCCAGACCCACCGCCCGCCACCTCCCGGTTCCGCCCCTCCCCTGCGCGCTCAGCTCAGCTCTGACTCGCCTGCGGCCCGGTGTCCTCCTTCTGGCCTTTAGCCCTTTCCACTCTGCCTGCCATCTTGCACCACCGTTGCCTACGCCTTGACTGCCAGATCTGGGGGAGCTCCTGGCGCTGCTCTTGTCCATCCTCTCTCCTTTCCCAGCCAAAGACCCATCCCTTCCCTGGCTTCGGAGCCTCTCCCTACCCATCACCTTGGCCTGGGAGTGAACGCTGCACTTCCTGGCTTCTCCCTGCCTTTCCCTTCTGCCTCCTCGGTTGGGAGCTGGCCACAGCCATCACAGGCCTGGAGCTCTGCCGCTCGATGAATGTCACCCCCGCCCCCGCCGCTCCTGTGCCTCTGAACCTGCGTCCTCTCCCCCTTCTTGGTTTCCCCATTCTCCTCTCTGGACCTTCCCAACCCTTAGCTCCTAGCACCCATTTTTCTGCCCCTCAGTTTTCCTTCCCTGTGACCTCATCCCCAGCCCTGTGTGCAATATGGAGAGAGACCCTGTAAATAAAATCTGTCCCCAATTTGGTCTCCTTTTATGCTCTGGTGATGCACTTTCCAGAGCCTGCCCCTCTGCCTGGGGTTTCCTCCACCTTTGCATGGTGTTGCTATTTCATAGCCCCCTCTCCCAAATCCCAGTTCAGAGGGGGTTCTAACTGGTGAGTTTAGTGCAGTGGAGGGCAGGTCCCTCAGCCTGACCTAGGGGCTGACTCCTGGTTCCAGTCAGGCTGCCTCCTGGTGTGCCAGGAACCCCCCCAACCCTAGATATTTCTAGACATTTCTCCCTTCCTCTGCGTTTGGACTTGGGGAGTCTTCTGCTTAAAATGAAGTCATAATGGCTGCATTTGCACAGCTGGATCCCCCCCCCCATCTACTGCACAGGAAGTAAACCGGGGCTTAGAAAGATCAAAGTGACTTCTAAGTCCCTCAAAATAGCTGGGGGCTCCGAAGGGACTGGAACCCAGGCATCCCAAGCCCAGAGCATGCCCCAGGGCCTCATTCTGTGTGACGATATTAGCTTGAACTTCTTGTTGGACAATGGACAGTTCCTAGGGATTCGCTGACAGCCAGCACAGGCTTGGCGAGGCCTGAGATGCAGCAAGTGTGCAGAAGAGGCGCCAGGAGGTGGAAGTGGGGGGGGGCAGAGGGGACAGCCACTGCTTCACCACTTTGCCCACTTTCCCAGGTTGCGTGTGCTCTGCCTTTACTGCCTTCTGCCCCTGGTCATGCTGCCACCCTCCCTGCCTTTGGATCACAGATGTATTGCAATAAAACGGACCCCTTGAGCCTCCTCCATGTCTGTTTCACTTCTTCTCAGTGAGGAGGGATGAGATGCAGCAGCCTGTATCAGAGAGGATCTCTAAGCCCGTGGCAAAGGGGCTAACGACTTCCTCCGGGTGGGTGGGATGGGGAGGGGGCGAGGGAGGGCCGCTGGGTGCCCCCAACCCCACGCCAACCAAGCGGCAGAAAGAAGCGGCTGCTCAGAACCGAGGCTGCTCCCCAAATACGGTGGACTGTTTTCCACTCTCCCAAGTTCCCTTTGGCACCCAGGATCAGCCGCCCTCCGTCCCAGGATCCCGGCGTTTAGCTCCCAGCTTTCGATTCGTCATCCTGGGTGGGCACCGCGCGGAGGCGGGAGCGGTACCGGGAGGAGGGAAGGGACTGGGGGAGCCTGGGCACCGCCCCCGGGGAGCCGAGATCCCGAGCGACCGAGACTGCGCTTCCGAAAAGTACCACGCGGGGGCGCCGGGACGCGGGCGAGGCAGCGCAAGGTGGTTTTCTTCGCGTGAGTGTGTCCACGGGCGTCTTTGTGTGTCTGCGTGTGTCCGTGGGTGTACGAGGCAGGGGGTGTCAGGGTGGGATGTATTTGGGAACAGCGTGCCTGGTGTACCCCAGAATAAGGCACCCCAAAAGGCCTTCTGATGAGGACGATGCTTGCCATGCTCACTATATACGTGTGGATGGGGGGCGGGCAACTTGCGAGAATCGTCGCGTGTGCACGGCGCAGCCTGTGAGTCCCCGAAACCGCGTCTCGGATTTCTGAAGTCGCATTCCTTGAGGATGTGACCCCCTCCCACCCCTCCGTGAAAGGAATGAGGGCTCTTGGCGCGAATCTCCATTCCCCTGGTCACGTCGTGGGCTAGGTGTGACACTGTGTTTGTGTAAGTGGGTGTGTCTCGGAATCTCTGTGTAACTCTGTATGATGGCGTGTTGCGTGTGCGTGACAGGTGGACGTTGGGGGGGGGCTGGTTCAGGATCACAGAAGTACACAATTCTCCCTCTTGTTAGTTTCTGGACGCCACCTTCGCGGTGCGTGAGTGTGTGTTCCTTTCTCAGTCTCTTCTCTCTCAGCTGTCTCTCTTTGTCTCTCCCCATCTCTGTCTCTCGCCCTCCCTTTCTTGGTGACTCATCTCTGCGGCGTTGCCCTCCTCCGGCTTGCTGGGTCTCCCCTCCCCCACTCAGGAGTGAGTGGGGGTCTGAGAGCCTGGGACCCCAGGACTGAAAACCAGGGTGAGCTCCCCCTGCTTGTCACTTATCCTGTTTTCCAGACCCACCAGCCGCCCCAGCGCTCTCCCAAGCCCTCTTGCCAGGACTCCCTGTGGAGCTGGGGTGGGCAGGGGCTAGCCATTCTAATGGGGCCATTTTCAGGGGAGACCTTCATCACCTTCTGTCATTTCAAAGTGGAGACCCCTACCCCTTTCATAAAGTGTCCCTTCCCCGCCTGTCCCCCCTTAGCACTGACGCAATGAAAGGCTGCAGAGGTGAGTCACCCGTGGGGGGAGGGGGCCGGTGAGGTGCGGAGGCCCCCAAGCCCCTGCCCCCTCTTTCTCTCCCAGCTCTTCTCAAGGAAAAGACCCAGTATTCTTCCCCCTCTCCCTGGAGATTTGCCTCCCCAAATCTTCTGCTCTGATCACTGCTCTACAGGACCCCATCTTCTACCCCATCTGGAAAGTAGGGGAGATTCAGAAATGAAGACAAAGAGAGATTCATTCATACAAACAACTCAGTGCAAGCATCAGGAGTCCCCTCCGGGTTCCCATCTCAGCTGCTTTTCCCAGATCTGTCTCCCCATTTCTCTTTCTTTCCTGCCAATACCCTCCTCTCCTGGATTCTGGGAACCTGCCTCCAGTCCAGCTCTTTCCCAGAAGCCCCCAGAGGCAACAGGGTATGAAGGGCACAGCACATCCCAAGGAGGTGGGGGTGGGTGAATGAGCTGAGCCAGGTAAAGAACCGGGATGGAGAGCGACAGAAGCAACCCTAGGCAGGCGTGAGGGGACAAGATCCAGACAGTGGAATCACCAAGCCTACGGTCCTCGGTGCCGGGGCTTCCACCTAGCTCCCACCTTCCTTCCTCCCCAGATGACTAAGGTCTTGGGATATCACTTTCTGGGAAGCTCCCCTGGGCCTCCAGGCTTGGGTGGAGGGGGGTGGGGAAGGACGGAGGAATGGAGGGAGTCTCTAGGAAACAAGGGGTGAGGACCCGGAACTTGGGGCTGCAGATGGGGGGCTTGGATAGTGAGACTTTAATACACAGAAAGGTAGAGTTGGAGGTGAATCTGGGGTGGAGGGTAGGGGAAGATCAAAGCCACCCAGAGGTACACACAACCACCAATATATGCCAGCAGGCATGCAAGGCTTCAGAGAAATGTATAGACACACTTCAAAGGAGGAAAACAGACATATACACACATACACACTCACACTCACCACCAACAGATGCCAACAGCTGGGCGCACTCCCAAACTCCCAGCCACACAGGTTTATGGGCGCTCAGAAGGGATCAGGGCACAGAGATACTCACACTGACACACAGACGCCTGGCAACAGGCAAACACACAGCCACACAGATGGGAATAGATGATCACACATTTAACTTGGAAACACTACCCTGCCCATTTACTCTCTAAGGAACTAAACATACAACTGGCTCTCGCTCTAATTCCCTTTCTTGGTCCCCTATCTCTTAATCTCTGTATACACAGAAATGCCAGTGCACACGCAGGTACATGCACATGGGCACACGTGCACACAAGCACACAGACGTACGTACAGTCTCTGTAGGTGCCTAGCTCCTTCATCTGGACCCTGTCGCAGCCCCCATCAGCCTCTCTGTCCCCCTTGGCTCCCTCCCTCCCCCTTTCTTCTCTCTTAGTTGGCTCCCTTCCCCCTCTCCAGCTGTCTGAGCAGCTCTCTCTGATTCATCCTCCTCAGGAAGGTAACGTGACCCCCTCCCCATTCCACCCTCTCAGTCACCAGGCTGGAGAGATGACAGGGAGATGGAGAGGGGGAGAAGGGGAAAGAGGGTATCCCGGGGAGGGGGCAGTAGGGGGCCTGGAGGGTTGTGTGTGTGGGGGGGGGGTGAGGCAGTGCGGCGGGGTCCCCTGTCCTATCCTCTCTCTCCTTTCTTTGGCATCTCTAGTCATCTTATTTCTATTTTCCTCCTTTAGCCTCTTCCCTCTACCTGTTTCAGATCCCTTCCTTTCTTCCTCTCTCTCCTGCCCCCATCCCTTCTCTCCTTTCTCTCTCTCCACTCCTCCCCACCTCTTTCTGCGTATAACTGATGGATTTTCTTCTGGGAAAGTCGAGCCATTGATGGAAGCAAGAAGCCACTGCTGGCTATAGCAGGAAAGCACGTGAGTGAGGGAGAGAGACAGAGAGAGAGAGAGAAAGGGAGTGAGGAAATGGGGGAGAATGAGGGTCAGTGCTGGGAAGATATGGATGGGGGTGGGGGACAGACTGACTCCCAAAGTGTCTCTGAGACCCGGACAGACAGCCCTGATTCCGGTTTCCTGAATCGCAGGGTTCGGGTGCCATATGTGTGCCCACAGGCACCCCTGTGTCCGCAGTTCTTGTGTGTCTGGCGTGTGTCATTGTCACTCCCCCCTTTCCGTACCCACGCCCCCGCACGGCTCTCTGCCTGCACCGCAGCCCCCTCTGGCCTCCCTCCCTCCCCTTCATTCCTGCAGTGGCTGCTCCCCTCGCCTCCCTCCCCTCTCCCCCTCCCCATTTCCGTCCCCCCTACCCCCGCCCACGGCTGGTCTCCCTTCACCGGACCCGGCAAGCTGATGGATTCTCTTTGCGCAATCCGTGCGTCATCGCCCCCCAGCCCCCGGAACCTCTAGCGGTCCAAGCCCCCAGCCTCAACACCTCTGGCAGGAGATACGGTCGAAGGGTCCGGTGGCAGAGGGGGGCGATATCTGACGCTGCAGTCCCCACTCCCCACACCGTGTTCAAGCCTTCCTTTAAGCAGAGGGGAGAGCTGGAGTTGAGTCACTCCCCCACCTGCGCAACCCCCTCCCCACCTGGTCTGGTCTCGCCCTCCAAACGTCCTTCGAGGGGGAAGCGGCGGGAGGGAAAGAAGCAAGAAGAAGGTGGGGGAGAGGTGGGCTTAAAAGGGGCACAGCGGGGGCACAGCCGGACAGAAGGACAGACACACCTTTTTCTCTGGACATGCACCGGCCGTGAACAGACACAACCCAGAGACACACAGATCCTCAGTCTTTCCCCTTCATTTCCAGACTCGGACCCTTCCCGATGGCATTACCAAAACCGCAAGGTCCACCCATCTGCCCCGGCCCAGGGCCAGCACCCGCACCGCAGGTCCGCGGACAGCGCCCGCCCGCGCGCAGATCCGTCCCTCTCTCCGGGTTCCCGCTGTCCTTGGGCGTGTTCCCCAAGGACCGCGCAGTCGGGAGGTGGGGAGCCGGGTCCCCTTCCTGGCTTATGAACCCTTATCCTCCCCTCCCCAGAATGAATCTCCTACTGGCGCCCAGTCCGACGCTGGGAGTGCCCCCTTCATATTCCGCTCAGCGGCGCGGGCTCTAGCGGCTGCAAGTTGCTCTGTAACCCATCCTCCCGCCTGCCAGGGTCTTCGCATCCACCCTTCCATTCATTCTCCCATTCATTCATTCATCCTTTTCTCCTCGTCCCTCCTTCATTCATTCAGAGCCCCCTCTCCCCTCGGCAGTTCATTCATTCATTCATTCATTTCCCCAGCGCTTGGCTAGCGCACGCCCCTCCAGTCAAGGGCCCCAACGCGCAGGCGCAAGACGGGAAAGGCGCGCTCCCTCCAATCGCTGGGTGCCCTCCCGCCTCGCGGCGCCCGCCCGCTTCCCCATGAATGAACATTGACGTCAATGGGGCGGGGCGCGCCCACGTGACCCTGAGCGCTTCCCTTTATAAAGCGGTGGCGGCGCGGGCGCTGTCCAGCGTGCTGAAGCCGGAGCGAGCGAGCCGCCCGGAGCCGCGCGGATCCAGCGGAGCCCAGCCCACTGGACGCCAGACCTCGACCGTCGCTGGTACCCCATCCACCGCTCGGAGCCCAAGCGGACGCGTCCCGATCTTCCCCTGTCCCCACCCTGCCCCGACCCTTCTCTCCATCTCCCGCATCGTGACACCAGCTGGTAAATACTCCGCTGTCCGTCGCTCAAATCCTCTGCAGCCGTGGGCATGAGGGAGGGTTCCCTCTTCTCCTGGATGGGGGTGTTGAAAACACAGCGGGGAGCCCCTATAAGGGTCCCTGGTAAATGGGGGAGTTGCCGCTTTTCTCTTGCTGCTGAAGTCGCCCACGCACCATCCGGGGAGTCCTGTGGGGAGGGAGCAGAGATTCTCCCCCCCCCTTATCCTTGCTGCTAAGTACGTGGGCGCTGGCAGTGAGATGGCTCAGGAAAGGGGGCGAGGAAGAGCTAGGGGAAGCCAGGGTTGCCGGCATTCCTTTCCCATTTACACGACTCCAGAGCTCGGCACAACCTCTTCCTCCTTTGCTCCTAAGCGTCCCTCTTCTGGGTAAGGTTGGGGGATCAGGGAAGCCCCGGATTTCCTGATTGAAGGTGGGGGGAGGGAATGTAGAATTAGAGAGCGGCGATTTTTACAGAAATCCCCTCTTTCTCTGGCTCCTTCTCTTTCACAGTTTCCGAAGCCCTTTGGTCATGAAATCTCCCCAGTTGCCGGCATCCGCCCTCTTCTGCTTCCTTCTACTAGTGAAGGGGCTAGGGGCAGCGCCCCCGGGACGCCCTGAGGCGCAGCCACCTCCCCTCAGCCCTGAGCATAAAGAGCGGGTAGCTGGGGACGCAGTGCCCAGGCTGAAGGATGGCAGCGCCCCAGAGGTCCGAGCCGCTCGGAATTCCGAGCAGCAGGACGAGGGAGAGCTCTTCCAGGGCGTGGATCCCCGGGCGCTGGCCGCGGTGCTGCTGCAGGCACTCGACCGCCCGGCCTCGCCCCCCGCGCTGGGCGGCTCCCAGCAGGGGCCGGCGGAAGAATCAGCAGAAGCTCTGCTGACCGAGACGGTGCGCAGCCAGACCCACAGCCTCCCGGTGCCAGAAACTCAGGCGTCCGCGGCCCCGTCTCGCCCCCAGTCTCAGGAGGAGAGTGATCCTGAGGTGGGTGACCCGTCTGAGGAGCTCGAGGCACTAGCGTCCCTGCTCCAGGAACTGCGAGATTTCAGTCCGAGCAGCGCCAAGCGCCAGCAAGAGACGGCGGCAGCGGAGACGGAAACCCGCACGCACACGCTGACCCGAGTGAACGTGGAAAGCCCGGGGCCGGAGCGCGTGTGGCGCGCTTCTTGGGGAGAGTTCCAGGCGCGTGTCCCCGAGCGCGCGCCCCTGTCGCCCCCGGCCCCCCAGCACTTGCAGGCGCGAATGCCCGAGAGCAGGCCCCTTCCCGAAACCCACCAATTTGGGGAAGGAGTGCCCGCCCCCAAAACACATCTGGGCGAGGCGTTGGCACCCCTGTCCAAGGCGTATCAAGGCTTGGGAGCCCCCTTCCCCAAGGCGCGCCTGCCGAAGAGCTCACTCCTGGGCGGCTCCGAGGCGGGGGAGCGCCTTTTACAGCAAGGGCTGGCGCAGGTAGAGGCCGGGCGGCGCCAGGCGGAGGCCACGCGGCAGGCCGCGGCGCAGGAGGAGCGACTGGCCGATCTCGCCTCCGACCTGCTGCTCCAGTATTTGCTGCAGGGAGGGGCCCGGCAGCGCGGCCTGGGGGGTCGGGGGCTGCAGGAGGCGGAGGAGGAGCGAGAGAAGGAGAGGGAGGAGGGGGAGGCGGAGCAGGAGCGACGCGGCGGGGAGGGGACGGAGGAGGAAGAGGATGAGGAGGCGGCGGAGGCGGAGGAGGAGGCGGAGGAGGCGGAGAGGGCGCGGCAGAATGCGCTACTGTTCGCCGAGGAGGAAGACGGGGAAGCCGGAGCCGAGGACAAGCGCTCCCAGGAGGAGACGCCGGGCCACCGGCGGAAGGAGGCGGAGGGGGCAGAGGAGGGGGGGGAGGAGCAGGACGACGACGAAGAGATGGACCCGCAGACGATCGACAGCCTCATTGAGCTGTCTACCAAGCTACACCTGCCCGCCGACGACGTGGTCAGCATCATCGAAGAGGTGGAGGAGAAGCGGAAGCGGAAGAAGAACGCCCCCCCGGAGCCGGTGCTTCCCCCCCGGGTCGCTCCCGCCCCCACCCACGTCCGCTCCCCGCAGCCCCCGCCCCCCGCCCCGGCTCAAGACGAGCTGCCGGACTGGAACGAGGTGCTCCCGCCCTGGGATCGGGAGGAGGACGAGGTGTTTCCCCCGGGGCCCTACCACCCTTTGCCCAACTACATCCGGCCCCGGACGCTGCAGCCACCTGCCGCCGCGCGCCGCCGCCACTACCACCACGCCCTTTCGCCCCCGCGCCTTTATCCCGGCCGAGAGGCCCAGGCGCGGCGTGCCCAGGAGGCGGCGGAGGCGGAGGAGCGCCGGCTGCAGGAGCAGGAGGAGCTGGAGAATTACATCGAGCACGTGCTGCTCCGGCGCCCGTGACCCGCCCCCGCGCGCCCCCGCCCCCTCCGTGTCGCTCCTCCCGGCTCTCCAGGTTTGCATGCGCCCCGGCCCCGCCCCCTTGCCCCGCGGGCCCCGTGCCGCCCCTGGGCTGGGCTGACTCCAGTTCGACCTCTAGTGGGTCGGAAGCCGGAACCCCCAGAACTCAGTCGCGGGTGACCCGGGGCCAGCCCAGGCGAGCGGGTGGTTTGCGCGAATTCCTCCCTCCGCGGGGCCCGGTCCCCATTTCGTTGCTCTCGGGACGAAACCGGAAAAAGCAGTTGGTTAGTTGTGTTAAGTGTCTCCCTCCCTCCCTCGGGGACCCCCGCCCTCTTCAGATCGCTGTGAATTTATTCCTTTTCCTTCTCGATTGTATATACCCCTCACGGAGGAAATAGTTTTGCTAAGAAATAAAAGTGACTATTTTATTAGGACTTTGTTCTCGGTTATTCACCCGTCCCCTTGGGCCTGCACGGCCCTTCGCAAGGGGCGGTGAGGGCAGCGCCAGCCCGGACACCCATCTCCTCTCCTCACCCCCTACCCCAAACCAAGGCGAGAGCTGAGGGATGGAACCGCTTTCTACCATAGTTGGGGGCAGAAACCCTCGATCTCCACTTACAGCTTTGGGTAGTGGTGGTGGTTAAACAGTCTTCTGTCCCCAGGCTCATCCAAGAGACATGGGGATGGCCAGGCTGCCTCAGGGTCAGTAGGGAAGGCCTTCATCCCATGACCCCAGGGCCCTCGGAGCAGGCCTGGGTGGCTTCCCCACCGCCCCTGGTCCACCCCACCTGCCGCTCTCCCTCCCCTGCGCCGTTTCCTGGTCCTGTGTACTTCACAAGAGACCCAGAGAGGAGGGTCAGCAGCCACAGGAACGGCCTGGTTTTAGCCCTTTCTCCACCGTTTTCTAAGCAGGAGGGTGGGACATGCCCTTGAACTTCCGACCCCCCCCCCAAATAAAACTAAAACCATGCAACTGAAATATTCCACAAAGAAGGTGAGGGGCCAGGCACCTCTTCACCTGGAGCTGCACCTTCCTGGGCAAAGACAGCCCAGGGGGCTGCGCACAAGGGTGGAGAGGCACTGGGCCCCCAAATCTGCTTGGGGCAGGGCTGCCCTATAAAATACAGGACTGCTAAACCTGAATTTCAGATAAACAATGTGGTTCCACATACTACGCAACACACTTACACTAAAAATTTATTCCTTGTTTGCCTGAGATTATTAAACCGGGTGACTTCTATTTTTTTTTTTTAATTAAATGTGGCGAGCCTAGTTTGGGGGAAGAGGTGACTGGGCAATGTCCCCTTGCCTCCTGCCTGGGGCCAGCAGCCTCGCTTTCCTCCACAGAGTCCAAGGAAGGCCAGGTCCAGAAACGCTTTTTCTTTTATTTCAGAGGAAAGGAAATGAAGTCAGATACTCCCCCACCCCCACCCCCTTGGCTCCTGCCTCACCCAGAACCAGGAGTGAAGCAGACCGGGCCCCATCTCCCACAAAGCCCTCCCTCCCCCCAACGTTCCCTTCCCTCAAGGTGGCAAGGTTAGAAAAAAATTACCTATGTGGTTCTCCCCTGGCACTGGGCAGAGACCCACTACAGCCGAGGAGAGGGGGGCAGATGAGGCAAAAGGCCTTCCCTCTCCCTACATGGAGGCCCCTCTCCTGGGCAGAGGAGCTGCCCTGGATGGAAGGCTGGGGGCTGGGAGATGGAGGTAGGTTATGGGGGCAAGGGGTAGAGAAGAGCCCTGAAAACCATTTCCCTTTAACCTGACATATTTATATATTTACAGTCATAAGGGAGGGGAGGGAGTCTGTGGTAACGTTAGTTCTTCAAAGGCAGGGAATGAAAGCCAAATAGCACCCCCATCTTGGTCAGTTTTTCCTGCCTCCTGACTCCTTCAACCTTCAGCGGGAAAAGGGAAAACAGGAGGTAGAGGGTGGAAGAAGGGAATGTTTAAGGGTCCTGAGCCCACAGCTTACTCGAAAGGAAAGTGAGGCACAGGGGGGCAACCAGGTCCTGCCAAGACAACGGCCCTTGGAGAGGCTTGGGAGAAGCAGCCACTCTTGCCCCACCTCTGCGCCAGCTCCCCACAGCTCCGCATGGCCCAGGCTGGGGGCTAGGCCAGACCCATTTCCTCCAGCACGCTGCGCGGCGACTCATCTTCCTGAGGCAGAGACAGACAGAGGGTGACGCAGAGACACCAGGGAGGCAGAGAGGGGGTGAAAAGACGGGGGAGGCAAGTCAACAGCAGCCAGAAGGAAGGGGTCAGAGTGGGGCAGCAGAAAGACACATGGGGGGTAGGGGAGAGAGAAGCCAATGTGAGCCCAAGGCTGGAACAGCTGGGAGCCCTTCAGGGGAGCTCACCAGCCTCCCGGGTCCACCCACAGAGCCAAATGTGGCAGGGTGGGGGGCCAGGGCCAGTCCATCACCACCCCAAGAACCCAAAGCCAGGAGCTCAGCAAACAAGGGGCTTAGCCTCAGTACCTGAGGGGAAAGGGGGTGAACTTGGGCTGGGGGGTAAGAAACCGCTTTCTGGGGATTGGGGCTGGCAGATGGCTGGGTCCTCTCATTTTTTGGGGGGAGCAGGATAGTAAGAGGTTGGCATCAGGCCCCCGAGGGAAGGTGAACCAGGTTGCAGAGCAATGAGTCATTAGGGTCTGGGCAGAGACCAGTAATGGGTGTATGTGTGTGTACGCACGTGTGTGCACACGTGTGCATAGGGGAAGGGGACCGGGAGGTGGCAAGTTTAGCTCTGCCCTTCCTCCCACTGCAGAGATGAGCCCCTGCCCCCGTCTCTCCCCCTCCTCAGAGCCAGTTCAGGCCAGCTTGCTTGTCACTGCAGATTCCGGTGACTCATCTCCCTGCACCAAGTCTCAGCAGTGGCACAGCAGAGAGGGGGCAGGCAGTAATGGGGTGAGGGCGGGGGCACTGGAGAGCAAGAACCAGCAGCCAGGGACCCTCTGCTCCAGTCCCCAAAACCCTATAGCCTTTTGCTCCTGAGAAGCAGAGACTTAAAAATAAAAAAATAGAAAAAGGAAGTTGAACCCAAGGAAGAAAAGAATCCTCTACCATGGGTGCCCTTCTCCATTCTCTGAGCCAACCTCGATGCCAAGGGAAGCATGGGCCAAAGGGCAGAGGCCGGACACCTGGGCCTCGGGAGAAGGACAGAAGTTGGAATGAGGGGAGAGTTGGCACAGGTGGGCCCTCTGCCACCCCGGGCGGTTGGGGCTTGAGGGCAAGCTGGATGGCTGCATGTGGTGGAGTCAGACGCCACAGGGAGGGGGGCCACCGCGGCGGCGGGCAGGGGCCAGTGGTCGTCGGCGGGCAGGGTGTCGGGGGGAGGGCGGATACCCTCCACCCCCGCACTCTTCCTCCTCCTCACTGTCCCTGGCCCCTACCTCCTGCAGCAGGTCTGCCTGCTCGATGGCCTTCAGCACACTCTTCTTGGAGGTGTCCTGGACATCACCCCCCATCAAAAACTCATCCAAGATGAAGTAGGCCTTCTCGAAGTTGAAGATGATGTCCAGCTCGCACACCTGGGGAGGAGGGCGAGAAGGCAATGTGAGCGTGGAGGTGTGTTCCAGCCCAGCCCTGCCCCAGCCACTCCTTTTCTCACATTTGCTCCTGGGTGCAGCCACTCCTCCCACCATACCTTCTTGCCACAGGTCCTGGGCCCTCGCTATCCCCAGTTCTTTTTGGGGAAAGTTCTTTGGGCTCTTCTTTTTTGTTTCCTGCCTCTTTCTCCATGTTCATGAACTAGTAGCTGCCCCAGTCTATCCCTGTCTGTGGCTCCTGTTGCTTCCCCCAAAATGTGTGACATCGTTCCCACCCAAGGCTGAGCTGGCCTCCCTCTGCAGGCACGTGGGGCAGGGAAAGCGGAGCTTCTGGGTAATGGGGTAGAAGAATTGAGTTCCGAGCAGAGCTCTGCCACTAACCAGCTAGCTATACATGCCATGCAATGCCTCTGAGCCTCGGTTTTCTAATCTGAAAATGGAGATAACTCCACCTGCTCATGAGGAGCACTCAAGAGAACATGAGGACACTTTGTGACTAATTAAGGGGACTACACATTTTGGAGTTATCACTACCCCCCATCTAAGATCTGAGCTGTCCGCCAAGGCCCAGGCTATACCCCACATCAAGTAATTATGAATCTTTGGGGTGGGATCAAGTACCCATATTTCTAGAAAGCTCTCCAGAAGATTCAAATGTGTAGCTAAGGTCAGGAACCACTGATGCAGTCTGGACGTGGCCTCTGTCCTCTTCCGGAGCACATGGCAGGCTCAGTCCACAACCCACACTCCCAGGGATGGTTAGGGGGCGAGGCTAATGGGCTTATGGCTTAAAAAGGGAGATTAATTATTGTTCTTGCTACTCCAACTTCACTTATCCCTTGAGTCTTCCAGGGCAGAGACTGGAAAGGGCCCCAGAGTTTGGTAGAGAGGACTGCTGGACACAGAAGCTAGGGTGTGTGGGGAGACTTACACTGCCAAAGTACTTGTCCAGGAGCTCCACGTATCGGTGGATCAGCTCCAGCGTGATGAGTTCATTGTCTTGGCCCTCGATGGCACAGCAGAAGTAGAGGCTGGCGTATCTGGGGAGAGGAACAAGTAGGGCATAGCAAGGGGGCTGTTGGACCTGCTTCCAGATCCAGGCAGGATCTCCTATTTCCCTCCTTTCCAGCCCAGGGTCCAAGCCTCTAAGGGACAGAGGCAGGGTGGCCCCAGGGCATGCAAACAGTAACTCATCTGCCCTCTTAGATGAACCTTAGTGCTGCCTCACAGACACAGGCAGAGACAGGCTCTTTCCTTCTTGCCCTTTGACCTGTTTGCTTTGACTCAACAAAAATCTGAGCCAATTAATTCACCTGCTTAAAGGAGAAGGAACCAGTAAGGGTGTATACGTGTGTGTTGGGAAAAGTGGAGCAGGACCTACGACTATCCAATGGAACTGCAAGGGAGATATGCAATGGACAAAGCAGGGCCAACAGGGACAGAGGTATGTGCCTGAGGCAGGTGCTAGGCTTCAGCAAAACCAAGTGGGGAACTGGAATCTTCAAGGGAAGTCTGGAAAGGAAAGGAAGTTAAAGTTAAATCATTGCCCTCCAGAAATCCTTGGCTCCCAGCTCATCCTCACCTTCGGGGCCCCTTATTTCTCAGCAACCTCTCTCTTAACCCATCGCCAGACTCCAATCAAGCAGGATGTAGTTAGGGTTGAAAGTAAGTGGTGAGTCACCTCTTATAGACGACTTTGAGGTCCCTCCACTCCAGGAAGCTGCACATCTTGGGTTTGCGGGCCAGAACAACCTGCATAAGCTCCCGAACCATCTTCTTGCGTTCCTTGTCGGACGTGGCCAAGTACCACTTTTGTAGCCGCAGCTTCCCCTGCCGGCTGAACAGCAGCATGAATCGCATCTGGGGGTGGAGGGGACAGAGTTGAGGGTCAGAAACCTTCTTCAAAACTCTATGCCCTTATTGTCAACTCTGGGTGCCCTCCCCACCCCCAACCCCCAGCAACTGCCTTTCCTTCTGGGGGAAGTCAGAGCTCCTGAATCTGTCAATCTGTCGTTTGTTTGGGTTTAAATACCGGCTCTACTAGTGTGTATGGCTTTGGGCAAATTACTTTATGTCTTTGGGCCTCTGTTCCTTATCTGTAAGATGGAGATAACTGAAGTCCCTACCTTACAGAGTTGGTAGGAGGGAATAATGAGTTGATATATATGCACAAGGAAAGCACTATAACGTTAGGAATTATGGCTGCCTGCTTCCTAGCCCCGTTCTCTAAACTGAAGTAAAATGCCTAGCTGATGCTGAAGGGATGCTTGTTCTCTTCCCTGCTCCTTCTGGACACCACCTCCCGGGTATTTTGTGCCCCGAGAAGCTATCTCATTTCTCTACCCCACCCTAGTCATAAGCGTTTCTGACATCCCAAGCACACTGCTCTCCAGTGCCAGTCCCATGCCCTGGGGGATCGGCTTTTAACAGCGGCCCAGGGTAACTGGGATCCCCAAATTCTACCCTTTTCTCTTCTCAGCCATCCAAGCATTTGGCTGCTGATTTCCTTCTCTCAACTCTTCTTCCTTGTGGGGACTTCTCCTGCTAATCAGACTCTATGAGACCAAGTTCCCTTTCAGTTGCCAAGTTAGAACACAGCCAAACCGGGTGGTTCTCCCAGGGAATGTCTGCATAACAAAGAGCAAGTTGAATAGAGAGGGAAAGGCGACAGCAGCGCCCTCACTATCCCGTGCACCTCCAGCTTCCCGGTTCCAGGGGGCCCAGGCCACAACCCCCAGTCCTCTCCTTTGCCCGAGGGTGTCTGGAACACTAGTTTAGTAGGCTAAAAATAATTCAAGGCCGAGATTTTCGGTGGTGAGGAAGGAGAAGTGGGGCTAGTATGGTGGGAAGGAAAAAGAGGGGCGCCAAGGGAGCCCTGTGCGTCTAGGACGGGGGTTGGGGGAGGAGTGTTCGCCGGAAGACGGAAGGCCTGGGTTCCGGAAAGAAAAGAGGTTGGGGAGGCGGAGAGGGTAGAGCACCAGACCTGGGGATCCCAAAGCCTGGGTCCCTAAGAGCAAAACCTCAAGCTCACATGGCTTTCCCACCTCACCCCAGCTTCTAGGCGAGCATGACAATAAACCGAGGCAGCACGTTCACCTCTCGGACCCGGAAACGATCCCTTCCCACCCACCGCTCTGCCCCCACGAGCCGCCGTTCCTGTGTGGGATGCACGGGAACAGAGGGTCTCGGTGACCGGCGACCCCCCGCTCCCTCCCTCCACTAACAGACCCCGGCGCCCCTATACCTTGGGCGACTTCCCTACGGCAGTGTCCCGTCCCGCTGGACCGAGACCCGACCGCTCTTCCAGGCCCTGCCGGGTCCCGCCATCCCCTAAGGCAGCACCCTGTTCCCCCACCAATGCGCCCCCCCCGCCCCTTCTTTCTAATGTCATTTCCAGCTCTTCCTTCCAAGGCCGGCTCGGTCTCTAAGGACAGGAGGGAAGAAAGAGTGACTGCTACCTGGGGCGGCCCCCAAGGACC
>PVKY010001924.1:0-28542 GCA_004027775.1 Bradypus variegatus | reverse complement strand
GGTGTCCCAGAAGGAGAAGAGAAGGGAAAAGGGGCAGAAACAATAATAGAGGACATAATTAATGAAAATTTCCCATCTCTTACGAAAGACATAAAATTACAGATCCAAGAAGCGCAGCGTACTCCAAACAGAATAGATCTGAATAGGCCTACGCCAAGACACTTAATAATCAGATTATCAAATGTCAAAGACAAAGAGAATCCTGAAAGCAGCAAGAGAAAAGCAATCCATCACATACAAAGGAAACTTAATAAGACTATGTGTGGATCTCTCAGCAGAAACCATGGAGGCAAGAAGGAAGTGGTGCGATATATTTAAGATACTGAAAGACGAAAACCGCCAACCAAGAATCCTTTATCCAGCAAAGCTGTCCTTCAAATATGAGGGAGAGCTCAAAATATCTTCTGACAAACAGACAATGAGAAACTTTGTGAACAAGACACCTGCCCTACAGGAAATACTAAAGGGAGCACTACAGAGTGATAGGAGAAGACAGGAGTATGTGGTTTGGAACACAATTTGGGGAGATGGTAACACAGCAATGTAAGTGCACTGAACAAAGAAAACTATGAATATGGTTGAGAGAGGAAGGTTGGGAGTATGGGAGACACCAGAAGGAGGAAAGATAAAGACTGGGACTGTGTAACTTGGTGAAATCTAGAGTGTTCAACAATTGTGATAAAATGTACAAATATGTTCTTTTATGAGGGAGAACAAGCAAATGTCAACCGTGCAAGTTGTTAGAAATGGGGAGGCATTGGGGAAGGGATGCAATCAAGGTCAACTAGAGACTGTAACTAACAGAATCATTGTATTATGCTTCCTTTAATTGTAACAAAAGCAATATACCAAGGTAAATGCAGATAAGAGGGGAGGATAAGGGAGGCATATTAGACACTTGACATTGGTGGTGTTGTCTACTCTTTGCTCTGCTTTGATTTAAGGTTATTTTTCCTTATGCTGCTTCCTAGCTGTCATTTTTCTTCCTCTTTCTTTTGCCTCTCTACCTTCTTTGACTCTCCCTCCTGCCTTGTGGAAGAAATGCAGATGCCCTTATATAGATAGTGGTGAAGGTGGTGAACACATAAATATATGACCATACAGAGAACCATCAATTATTTACTTAGGATGGAATGTACAGTGCGTGAACAAAACCATATTTAAAAAAATGGGTTGATGACAAAACCTCGAGGGCAATATACTGAGTGAAATAAGCCAGACACATAAGGACAAATATTGCAGGGTGTCACTGATAGGAACTAATTATAATGTGTAAATTCAGACATGAAATATAAGGTACCAAGATACAGGACGAGGCTTAAAAATGGGGAGTGGTTGCTTAGTATGAGCAGAATGTTAACTAGGATGAACTTAAATGTTTGGAAATGAGCAGAGGTGTCAGTAGCAAGATGTGAGAATAACTAACAGTGCCGAATGGCGCGTGAGTGAGGTGAAAGGGGAAGCTCAGAGTCACGTAGGTCACCAGAAGGAAAGTTGGAGATCAAAAGTTGGGAATGTATAAAACTGAATCCTATGGTGGGCAATGTCCATGATTAATTGTACAAATATTAGAAATCTCTTCCATGAACCAGAACAAATGTATGACAATACAATTAGAAGTTAATAATAGAGGAGCATATAGGGAAAAAATATATACCTATTGCAAACTATACTACAGTTAGTAGTATTTCAACATTTTTTCAAGAACAGTAACAAATGTACTATACTAACACTATGAGTCAACAATTGAGGGGGGTTGGTTAGGGATATGGGAGGATTCGAGTTTCCTTTTCTTTGTTTCTTTCATCTTTTACTTTATTTCTTGTCTGGAGTAATGAAAAGCTTCTAAAAATTGAACAAAAATTAAGTGTGGTGATGGATGCACAGCTATATGAGGGTACCAGGGGCAACTGACTGTACACTTTGGATCTTTGGATAATTGTATGGTATCTGAACAATCCCAATAAAAATTAAAAAAGAAAAAAATGGAATTAATGCCTGCCCAGCATTCAACACCCCAAGACTACTGAGATGATCAAATGAGATAATGACTGTAAAACTTCATTAGAAATGTTAGGAGTTACACAAATGTTGCCAAAAGAGTTGAGAATGAACACGGAGCTCTCTACCAGCCAGTCCACCCTCGGAGACGGCCACACAGTCGAGGCTCCAGGTGAGCTCTGCAGACTTTGTCAGGGCACCAAGAAACACTCCATGGGGTGGGGATGGGGGGTCCCGTCACTGGATGCAGCCTGGAGACGGACTCACTCTCCTCAGCACCATCCAAAACCTGGCATTTATGAGGGTGACCCCCACGCCAGGCCTGTCTTGTCTCCTGTCCGAGGACTGGCTGCCCAGAGGTACAACCTCCTTAGGTAAATAAGACACCTGGCTGCCCTGCCCTGCTCCCTGCACAAGCTCAGTGGCCCCGTCTGGGCTCCTGCTCAGCACTGCTTATTGCTGGAGACCCAGCTTGCCTTCTGGAATGGAAAGGTGGCTTGGCCCTGCACAGAGAGCATGGACTTTAGAGCTAAAAATTAGGGTTTGAGATCTGGAGCCCCTACTTAGTAGCTCTGTGGCTGTGGGTAAATCATAACCTCTTGAAGACTGTTTCCCCATCCATAAATCAGGTAACAAAACTCTTTTTGCTTCACCTTCTTGAGAGTGCTGTGAGAACTAAGTGATCCAACGTGTGCTAAGTTACGTGTTTCATAAACTGTAATGCGCCTCAGATGTTGATCTTACTCGAAACGCTGCCAGCCAGAATGAGCAGCTGTGCAATTAGGAAACAGCAAGGAGGAAGGTGAAATCCACAGGTAATTCTGGGCAGGTCTGAGGACTTCTGACCCAGACCTCATTTTCTGGCAGTGTCAGCAGGGGCAAGCCCCTGTCCCTTCCCAGGAGGGGCACGTGGCGGCCGCAGGCTAGAAGACTCCATCGCAGAAGCCGCAGCTGCCGAGAGAGCGGGATCAGCTCCCACCCAGCCAGGCCTCGAGGAGACCACCCTCCTTAGGTCAACAGTTCCCAAATGTAAATAAATGGACTGTGCCATTCCTCAGGAAATCTCACACCCAAGCTTCGCTCCTTTCATTTTAATCACCCTGTGAATTCAGTCACACAGTTCACTGACGAAGAGCAAGCTCAGGCAGCAAATGCCGGGACAGTGGACCCCAGCACACAAAGCGCTCGAGTGGGGCTTACTGAACGTGTACTTGCACATCTGGGCAGGAAGCGACCAGAAAGAGAAAACCGCTGCAAACTGGTGTCAAGTCCTCAGCACCCTCAACACTGATCCGCTCCAGGGAGCGCAAGGCTTCTCCCGCAGGCTCTTCCTGCAAGTTCAAAGACCGCGGAGCCAACATTCAACAGCAGCACCTAGCACAGCACCTGAAACGCCAAGAAGAGCGCAGCGAAGGGCCAGGGGCCCCTCTGCCGGGGCTGACTCTGGTAAGGAACATGTCCTGCCACCAGAAAATCGGCGAGAGGCTCCACGTTTCCCAACTGCCACCTCCTCTTCCACAAGAAGACACCTCGGGCATGAGGAGGACACGGACCTGGACCCTCAGGAGCACTGAAAGGGGGTGGGGGGAGGGGCTGGCTGAATTTTCAAATGGTCAGGACAGATTTTTATAAGGAAGACAAAGTTTAGGACCAGACAAACAGCTCTGGTTAAAACAGGAAATGCTCCTAGACCCTGGGCCATCCCTGGATACCCATCAAGCAAAAACAATTCCAGCTTTGGAGCAATCGTGACGTGTCCCGGGGTCTAAGTAGAGCCAGTCACATTTCCTTCCATCCAGGCACAACTGTCACCAGCAGCTTGAGCCTCTCTCATGAGCCACGACCGTGGATGGCATCCGGGGGTGGGGAAGGCCAGCAGGGGACTGGGCTATGTCTGCTGAATTTCCTTCTTGGAAAACCTAGACGAGCGGTCGGCTCACAGGCGCTTTCCTCTCTATCCCCGGGCTGGGGGAGCCTCCGAGGAGAGCGCCTGCCGGGTGGGCTGTCCAACAGACCGGGACGCAGGCTAAGGCACTGCGCAGGGTCCTAAGCTGAGATCCAGGGTACTGAGGTCACTCAGAGCTAACTGGCAAGTTAGGACCAAAACCGAGTTAATCGCAAGGCAACACGATTCCTCCGAGGCCGGCTCGTGCTCCCTGGTGCCCGCTGGTGAGGTGAGCGCCACGCTGCGTGAACGCAGCAGCACAGGGATTTTCCAATCCATGGAGCGCGGTCGGTCTTTTAGTCCAGAAAGGAGCTCGCTGCCTCCCTGCACAGCACCCACCTGGCGCCCTCAGGTTACACAGCAACCCGAGACTGTCCCCGTGAGCCCTGCTTGTTGACTTGCAGGGCAGGCCAAGGCTGGGTCGGTGCCTGGGGAGAAGCAGCCAGACCCACCAGGCCGTGAGCACAATGAAGCCCGGGACGCCGGCGCACCCTACCCCAAGGGGAGGTCACCGTCGGGACGCACATCTCTATGGCACCCGTCGCCATGGTAACTACACAGAAAAGGAAGACATGGTTTTCAAGAACCTGAGAGCATGGCAACCCGCGTGCTGAGTGTTTAGAAGCTAAGCAGCCCACCTTTCTGCTCACTGAAAATGCGTTCTGCATGGGAAATGGCAGTGCAGGAAGCACACAAGCTTCGTGGACTGGCAGCTCCACAGGCCGAGGCCCTGGTCAGCCTACTAGGTGGCTCCTGGTTCTGCCTCCGGACTGGGAAGGAATCTACCTGCTCCCACAAGCCCACGGCATTATGTTATTCCTAGGATTTGCCACAATGACTGCCCAGATCTGAGGGAGTAAGCTGGGATGGAGAGGAAACAAGCCCAGCCCAAGAACCAGGAACTCCAAACAGGTGCCCTCCTACCCAGGCTCGTCGGTGGCAGCCTGGGAAGCGGGGCAGCAGCTCCTTGACTCTCTGGGAGTAGGGGAGTCTCCCCTCCCAGCTGGCCCTGCTCCTTGTGCGGGGCAGTTAGCCCATGTCTGTCTGCCTCCCTGCTCTCGTGGACAAGACAACCACAGCTCCAGGAATGAAGGTTCTCCATGGTTTCCTCCCCCAGTATATCTGGCATGATTTGCACATGGATGAGTGTCCCGGGGGAGTCGCCAGGGGCTGCAGCAGAGAGGAAATAGGTGGCAGATAGCATGGACTTGCCAGCGGTTAGCTGCAGCGGCAACCCTCCCCTCCACTCCAGGAAGCCTCCCATCATGAGTGACAGCTGCCTTATACAAAAAGCTGTAACCCAACCAAACTTATTTTTAAGAGGCAAATCATTCAAAAACTTCCCTGTTAGCAACAGATTACTTGCAACACACCTCATAACCACCCTTAGAAGGCAGAAAATTCAAGTGACCCAGTGATGACTTAGCAAAATGTCCCTATTCCTTCTTTCTAGGAAAGCTTTCCAGACACTCTAACTCCTCAGTGAAGCCTTCCAGGAGATAATGCAAGAGACACTGGATAGCCAGGTGTGTCTCTGCCCAGTCGATGTTCAAAGTTTCCACAGCCCTGTCTCCCCATGGTGCAGTCACTTGGTGGTAACCCAGTACCTGGATGAATGCCACATACGACCGGAGATTCAGATGCAGATGTAAATATTTGTATTTCAGTACATATCCTGTGACAAGGGGACCAAATCCCTGCATCTGAAAATCTCTAGAAGGTGGGCTCCTGCTACCAGCAGGCATGTGCACGGATGTCCTCTCTGCCCAGCACAGTACTGATGGACTGAAACAACACCAAAGGAGGTGGCTCAGGTATTGAACTCTGTGCCCATCTCTAGAGCCGGCCCCACAGGAGGCACCAGTGACTGTCAGCCAGCCTGAGCCTAGCCGGGGAGGAGCTAACGGCCACCCAGAGGCCGAGAGGCTGCAGGGATGTGGCTCAGGCAGAGGCTCTAGACAGCACACCCAAGAGCCAGCCCTGCTCTGCCACATACTGCTGGGTGGCTTGGACACCTCAGAGTCCCAGTTTCCTCATCTGTCAGGGCCAGCTCTACTCTGCAAGGTAGGTATGAAAATTCAACGAGATAAACGATTTATAAAACTGCAACACGTTGTATGATGCTGACTAATAAACTAAAGAAAAACTCACTTAAACTTTAAAGGTAAATGCCAATCTCATATACTTTCAAACAAGCCATGGAAATACCTCTATCTCCGTGGAAAGCCCTACAGGTGGCCTCAGGTAAACACAGGGGCACAGACAGAGCTGATATGAAGATCCTACAAAGAATCCTTTTTCATTCCGATAACACTAGATACCAAGAAAGGAACAGAAAAACCTTGGAATTTCTAGCCAAATAAATTCTGAAGAAGGCCTAAAGGCAGATGGCTAACACTGTAGGAGCAGAGAGTTTATGCTCTTCCAAGGAGACCCTGAACATAAGTTCGGTGACTGTTTAGGGAAATGAAAGACTTCTGGAACTGCTTGATCCTGTGACAAAGCTGATTTGCATTTATTATCTCATGACAACCGACGCCCAACCCAGCAATTCTCAACCTGGGGCCATTCTGCACCCCCAGAGGACACCTGGGGGACGAGGTGTGCTACCGCCATCTAGCGGGCAGAGTCCAGGGTGCTGCAGAACAGCCCACAACACGCAGTCCAAGTGTTGCCAGCACTAAGGCTGGCAAACCCCGCTCCACGCAGCGGCACCTCCACCGACCCCTCGAGAGAAAGACGAGATCTGTTTCGGCACTGGGCTGCAAGCCATTCCTCATACCTTTACCAAATACCCTTTTCAAAGATTCCTGGGGAAACGGAAGTTCTACCAGAAAAGAGAAGAGGCTCATAGCAGGTGGACACAGCTGACGATGGAAAGGGTCACAGCACCTCCCCGGGAAGAGGCCGATTTGTGCTCAGATCGCCAGCAGGCTAAGCCTGTAAAGCATGCTCAGCAACAAGGTGGGCAGAGGTGAAGCCCCTGATAGCATGTTCACTGACTTCTTTGTGGGAAACAACGTAAAAGTGGGAGAAATCTGATTATTCTGTTCATCAGTCTGGTATCTAAATGATGAGCAGGCTAACAATCAGAACTCAGTTTTACCACCAAGTCTGCTACTAGCCAGCTCTACGGCTTCCCTGGAAATCAAGTGTCCTCACTTACAGAGTAAGAGTCATTCTTCAGGGGCCACAGGAAGAAGGGGCTTGAGCAGGAGGCAGAACAAGACAGGCAGGGGGCCTCCCCACCTTCCAGCCAGGTAGCTCCCACACTCCTTATTATACTTCCTCTAAAAAGGGGGCTGGGCTGTGTCGAAAAATAAAGTCTAGGAAACAATGAACTTGGTGATGGTGAAGGCCTGACGTTGCATCAAGAGCTGCCTAAGCAAGCCTTTCATGATGTTATAGTACTCGGATCCTGTGACAGAATACGTTTGCGTGTCTGTTTTCCAGATTACAGTTCATTTGTCTTTGTATCCTACTACGTAACACAGGGCACCCACCTATTCAGGGTTTGCTGAGTGAATGAACAATTTCCGGAAGTTGAGCTATACTCAAAATCCAGGTAGTCGCAAAGAGCTGATGACAAAGAGAACAAGTACCAGTAAAAATGAATTTCAGAAACAAAAATGGCTGGCTAGTGAGTAAGCATTTTTGAGCAACATTTTTTTCTACAGAAACATCTGATTTGGGGGTGAGTGGGAATGGCCTTGGGGGGGGGATCAAGCATGTGATTCTTTGCACCCGAATAACTCATTCCATTACATATTATGTGAAGAAGAACTGTTGCATAGCATAGATTTTAGACTAGCTTCCTTACACTCCACAGATATGGCTACTGAGGGCATGCCTTTTAGATTTTCTTTGAAAGTCTGACTGGTAGAACACCACCTCACACATACACACACACCCCTTTTTTAAAGAAATGTATAGACAAACTTTTAATAACCAAGGTAACAATGCCTGCCAGCAATTCCTCCGCCACATGCACACACAATCCTCCTGGCACATGCCAACATCTGTACCTGTGAAGAAGCCCTTCGTGCCCTCTGGTTTTCCTTACTAACTCTACTTCAGAGCAGCAGGTTCTCTTCATGTCGGTTCCTGTAGGGAAAGGAGGGGTCAACCACAAGAAGGCAAGAGCTATGCAATTTCATAACACATCACATCCTGCCTATGTGCAGTGTGTGGAGGAAACACACCCAGGCATTAAGTTGTTATCGAGAGGAAAAAGCAAAATGCTACACTGATCACAGTTTACTGAGAAAGACAAAAACAAAAGCAAAAAAACACAGCAGTTTGCCGCCATAAAATTGAGTAACTTCCTGGTCCACTTTCTCAAATGCGGCATGGTCCACAAACTACATCAACTGAAAATATCAAGTGCACCCTTGTAATTCCCAAGCAGACTCCAGAATCAGTCAAACATCATTGTCTCCATTAATCATTACCAAGAGGAAATTCAAAGAACTCAGAACATCTACTGTTGACTGAGGACACGATTACGCAATGACTAATGAATAACTTTAGGAAAAAGGAAGATGGACAGGAAAGATCGAGAAACAGGTACTCAGGGCTGTGAGAGGTACACTCAACTCTTTTTTTTCAAACAAAACCCTGCACCGAAGGCCACAATACAAAGCAGAAAACGGAGTGGAGCTCCCAGAGTCAAAGTGGGGGGCGGGCAGGGGATCTCAGGAGCTGAGGGCAGGTCCAGGAGAGTAGGGACACTCCCCTAGGCTGGCGGGAACCTTTGCAGCTGTCTGTACTAAGGCTTAGACGTCTCTAAAGCATGGTGTCCGAAGCTGCAGAGGGAGGGTAGTCCCCAGGCATTCTGGCTGCCAGCTCCCCTACTCTTTCACACCTTGCTCCCAACAGTCCAGCAGCCTCTTGAAAACTTCCTGGCCTTCCAACACGCATGTGGTTTCTATGTTGTCTTCAACTCACGCTGCCCCAGCGCTTTCTATTTAGCTCTTATCATGTATTTCGGACAAGTGCACACTTGTCTCATCAGCTGCACAAAACTGTAGGGCCTTCAGGGCAGACTTCGAGCCTTAGATGTCTCTGCTTCACCCGTGCTAGCCAGGGAGGGGGCTGTAGCTGCAGCCGGTGCCCAGCCTCCTGGGAACCAGATCAGAGCTCTGTGTGCATGTGGGAACACGCTGTCCTTTGGACGTGCACCCATGCATCTGTGACAGCTGGTGTTCGGTGAAAGGCTGTTTGTTTACAAAGGAACATCCTAGCAGCTTCTTTCTCCAATCTGCCACCCCAATACTTCTACATCTGAAGATACAAATTCAGAGATGAGCATCTCTGAAGAGGGGTCGGCAAGGTATTTGCCAGAATAATCGTTAGCCTTTTCTGGGTTGCATTCCCCTACCACCACCCTCGGCCTGGAGAATCTGATGAAAGCTATGGACTCTCTCTCCAGGGTAATCACGAGACAAAGTTGCACGTGCCATTCCAGAGGACCCACAGTCCTGAAAGTTTATCCACGGACCCAGAATTTCAGATTAAGAACCTTTAGTCCAGAAGGTGTCTCTTTATGAGTGACAATATCTTTGTGGTAATATTTTTTCAGTAAGCGCCCTCAGGGGTCTGAGGGGTTCCACCACTTGTCCTGTCCCTCTGTTGCTCCATCCCCTTTCATTTTTCTTTGTCCTCCTTCCTTGTTTTCTCTTCCAACTCTCATTTACCTTCTCCCAGGGTTCACGTCAAGTTCTCCCCCACCTCCTGTCCTATTCCCCAGTGCTCTGCAACGTCCTTGAACTCCCAGAATACCTTGTGTCAGAATGACAGACACAAACCTACCAAGAGACTCTGCTGTTTCACAGGCGGCCACCTGTGTCCCCCAGGTGACTGCTGATCCTAGCAGACGAGGACGGTGCTGGTTTTGTTCTGCAGATGCTCTCAGCGCCTGGGTCTGTGCGCAGCACAGAGGCTCAGGGAGTCCTCACCACAGAGGCAGACTGCACGGCTCCTTCCTCCTCCCACTTTCAGGCACTGGGAATGGAACATGTTGGCATCTTCCAAATCTCAGAACATGCATTATAAGGGCCACATGCAAAGGCAGAAAAGCATAACTTATAGCAGCTAGCTGCCCACATTTTTCTCCTTTTGGGTTCACTAGTATGATAAACACAAAGTCTTACAAAGTAGGACAAGCATGACATTGAACAGATACTTGGAAATTTGCTGAGGTTGATAAACACCTGAGTGTAGAGTAGAGGAGTGGAGTATTTTTAAAGTTATTTTCTAACTAGTGTGATACCTGCCATTACTAAGAAAAGAGAAGGCCTGACCCTCCTCTTGCCTTCCGGTGGACAAAGAAAGGAGTGGCAGGTTAACGCTCTCTAGACGACTGCCCAGGCCCACCGGGGCTTGCTCCCTCCAGCTGCCTCCAACGCTGCCACCCGGCCGGCCCGCCCTGCCCACGCTCAGTTTTGTACACTGATTCTTTCCCATCACCCTCTTGCTCTCCTCCAGACTTCCTGGAAATAGTTCTAGGTAATCAAAGTTTCTCTGCAGCACAGTGTACTGATCTTGCCAGAGAGAACAGCAGATCAAGGATCTAAGGAAGAGATGGGTACACTTGTGCAGGTGACATTACATTGATTTATTATCAACAAACATTTGCCATCTTGCTCAGGGACTCTGACTACAAAGAGGGCTAAGACCTTGTTCTGGACGCGAAGCAGTTTTCAATCTAGAGAGAGAGGTGGAGAAATAAAAAGATAAACAACGTGACAATGTGCACTGTACTATAAATATTAATTGTGAGGTACAGACAGCAATGCTAAACATAGAGCCTTATGCTTCACGTATTTCAGGGCAGCTCTGATTTCAAGTATCCTGTTCCACCAATTCCTTCAGTACATCTCTCCACTGAGACTGCGTGTCCCAGGGTTTGGCTTAGAAAGTATGATTGTCGCAGCTACTGACCAGCAGGCCAGGCGACCTGATCAGCTAAACCATGCCAGCCGCTTGTTTTAATCAGTTAGCATCTTCCCACAGCCCCCAGCACAATGCCTTGCACGTAGGCCCTCAGGCACGTGTTTATGCGCTCGAATACGATACAGGCAGCGGTGAACCCATCTGGAGAAAGGCAGGAAGCTGGGAGTGTTTACGTGAAGTCAGGAAGGCAGGGACCCCGGCTGTTATGCCATTCTTCCCCAATAATTAGGCCTATGACACTCCCAGGAAGCAAACAATTCTATTCGTTTGACAAAAAGTAATGTCTTCTTCCTTAGCAGAGGGAAGAGAATATCACTTGCTTGTCTCTGGTGTAAAAGCTGACAGCCCAGTTATCACCAAACAGTCCCCTCTTTCTTTCTCTTCTGCTGTCCCTTGACTCACGGGTCCTACTCGCTTACTTCTCTACTCTGCTTGCCCCTCTTCTGTCCAGCCTGTGATTTGGACAAGGGGACCCAAGCAAGACTCTCCTGGGTCACTTTAAAAAGACAGCTCTTCAGGCCCGATGCCCATCTTACCAAAACAGACCTGGCTGGAAACCCCTGCGTCACAATTAGTAGCTTCCAAAGGCACCAAAGACCTTAGGGAGTAGCAAGCCCCAACCTCATTTCCACACACAGAAACTGAGGCTCAAAAGGTTTAAATGACTTTCTCATGGTTAAAGAGATGCTGCCATAACTTCCTTTTCTTTTTTCTTTTTTTAAACAAATAATTTATTTTTCATTCTTTCTAATATAAATTAATATGTACACATTTATATACATAAACATACATGCAAAACAAAACTGTCCAGTGTTGAATCGCTGTGAGTGAAAATACGCTTATAAATCGACTAATTAGCTTCATTTTGTACTGAGCAATCCAATCATTCTGGAGCACATCTGTAGCCTGTTACTCTCTTTGACACCACACGCACCAAACAGCCAGAAGACATGCATTATGAGGCAACTCCTACTCCGCAAGCGGTCTAGACAACACTTGGCCTGTTTGCAAAATACCTGCTTAAAAGAAATATGCATCATATAAAGAGAAGCATGTTTGCTAACAGTCTTTCAAAATGACCCCCAAACCTATTCAGAGAAGAGTCTACTGAATTTGATTCCTGTTTTGAATGCCTCGTTAACAGTTCAGAATATTGCCTGTGAGGTCTGAGCATAGAGCAGTGGACATGAAGACCCACTCGGAGCTCCTGCTCCATGCGAGTCTGTCATGACCACAGTTCAGACGCAGTCCTCTGATGGGCTACTTGTAAACTGTTCCTCTTACAACAGCTCTACACCTTTAACTTACCTACAGTAAATCCCAATAATCATTATTATTCTTAAATAGAAGCATATTCATCATTCCAGAAAGATCTCTTGAAAAATACATAAATAAATGTAACTGCCTGTTCTGCAAATGTAGGTAGCATTGCTAGACCAGATCATCAATTATGGGCTGCTGTATTTCAGTACTATGTGTCAAATTTATTAGAAATTTAAAAAGAAGATGCCTGAGGGACTTAGCTGCATTAGTCTGCTTTAAAATGTGTAATACTGTGGGAGATGACATCTTTTGATGAATACATGGAGTTGATATGGAAAAGTAAACTATACAGTGAAGGCATCAGCAAGGAAGGTGGAATATCACCAGGGGGGACCGTATAGGATAAAGTAAGAGAAGACCCCTAAATAAGCAGTTAATATTAACTGCTCCAATTAAAGATTCATCTCTCCTCTCACTTGTTGCTGGCAAGAATTAATTGGTAATGACCCTGCTTCCCCACAGTGCAAAAATGCCTTAAGAAATTATTCAGAGTATAACAAAAGACACAGAGCATTCATCCTATGTTTTTGCACATAACAAAGCTACTAGATATATGTAAAGTTAAAAAGCAGGTACACAAAAGGGGATGTGACTGAGACCTCTTAATTCTCTCATTGGCTAATATCAGGGAAAAAACTGTCAAATGTCCATTTATAACTTTTTAACTATATAGCCAATAATATACAAGGACGTCATTTGTAGTTCAAGTTTTTCCTCTCTCTTCTCTCCAAGTAGTTAAAAGCTGAATTGTAAGTTTTATGCTTAAATATACAATTCCAAATTTAAAAAGGGCTTCCTCCTGGAAGAGCGTTATTCCAATGTTTTGTGCAATACTGATGCAAAACCCAACAGTCCTATGAAAAGAATCAACTTTTTAAAGTAAACAAAGAAGTTAGAATAGTCATTGCTCAAATATCCCTTAAGATTGAGAGAATGATCAAATGAGAGGGAGGAGTAGCAGAGAAGACAGGATTTAACAATTGATTATGACTACTGAATCATTATATAGATTTTTTTTTCAGTCTCTAGCATATTAGAACAGCTAGAAGGAAATACCTGAAAATGTGGAACTGTAACCCATACCATACTTTGAATTTCCTCTGTAACTACTTGTTAAACTGTACTTAGAAATTTATCACTTTTCTGCATGTTATATTTCACAATAAAAAATGTTTAAAAAAAAGTAAACACTAAAAAAATCAAGAGTAGCCCCAAAGTCCCAGCTGTCCAGTTTTGTAAGTCTTAGACCTGATGAGGGTAAGGCAATGAACACTACTTTCTGTTACTCATCTCCTTGGAGCTGTCACTCTAGGGTAGCCCGCCCTCCTGACTCGGGTGATTCACTGCTTCTCACCTCTCCACCCCAAGCAAAGGAAAAAAGGAAAGCAAATCAGACAATGGGGTAACTAAAGGATTTCCCTCATCACATCCCCAGTTAATGAAGTCATTGAATGAGTGTGTGAGTTTCTAAGGCTCCAAGAATTCCCACACCCTCACCAGTTTGTAGCTTCGGTAAGTTTTAGACAACTTTTTCCAATTTCACAAAGTAAACTTGCAAATGCCCTATTGAACTGTGAACTCCTAGTTACAAAACCTTATAACTTAAGACGTTTATGAAAAAAGGAAAAAAATCTCATGAATAAACCACAGACTTCATAACTTACATTCCTTATCCCCCATCCCCAACCCAGAGAAAGAAACTGAAAATTTTAATAAGAGACCTAAATTTTTAATCAAAATCTACCTGATAAAGCCATACCAGAAATTCTAATGCATAAAACCAGTAAGTTCATGTTTCCTTCCACTTGGAAGGACAGTTTAGGGAGAGAGGTCAAGAAAGCAGCTTAAATAACATAGGAAGTGGAGGCAGAAGACCAGATCTAAGACCTCCTGTGCCGTCTTCCTGGTTGGGAGATGAAGGTCAAGTCGCTTAACCTGAGCCTCATCAGCAACCCCGTTGCACGAGGCAGGGCTGTGGGAAGGAGCCCGTGAGGCTAGCGGGCATCCTAACCTGCAGAGCGCTCTCCAGGGTTTCTTTCTTTTAATCAGGCTCTGCCTTGTCTGCTTTATTGAGCCGTCAACGCACCACAGAAACGCTGAACAGCCACAGGCCACAGCAGCCGGATGCAAACAGCACGCCACCGCCAGGCCTTGCGCAAAGGCTGCTCGGCCCGGGCAATCAGCACACTGGACCACGGCGCGTTAGAGGTCACCTCCGCGTCCAGACCGACCGGCGGCCCCTGGGGCTGACCCCTCCCAATGTGACACTCGGCTCCCGAGGCCTGCCACGGTGCCTCCGGCAGAAGTGACGGCGACTCAAGGGGCGCTTCCGACCGAGGAGGGGTCAATAGCGCAGGCCGCCCGGCAGGCACCCACCTCTCACGACAAGGTCTAGGCCCGGGGCCCCCGGGCCCCCCAGGCCCTGGTCACCCCGCCAGGCACGCGCGAGGCTTTGGGACGCGGTGGGCCAAGCGGGGCAACCCCCGACGAGCCGACCTGGCTGCGCCCTGGCCCGACACTCCTCCTAATCCGCCCCGGCCCTCGCCCCCTCCCCAAACCTCAACCCGCCTCCGCTCGCTCCACCCCGCAGGGCCCGGGGCCAGTCCCTCTCTGGCCGCGGCCCGGCCCGCCCGGGGGACGCTCATGCCCGTGCCGGGGACGCAGCGGGCCGCGGCCTGGGCGAGCCGGGCTCTCGAGGGCGGCAGTCGAGTCAGGGTCTGCCGAAGGGGCGAAGCGGCCCAGGAGCCCCGGAGGAAAGCCCAGGGCGAGCGCCGGTCACTCACCGGCCACGGGTCCGCAACGCGCCTCCGCCGGTCCCCGCGTCAGTCAGTCAACGACGCCCTCCCGCGCCGCCACCGCAACCGAGCGGGCGGGCGCGAGGGCGGCCGGACGTGGCCACGCAGCGCGCGGGGCGGGGCCTGAGGGGTCAGGGCGGTGCTGAGGACGGGGGCTGCGGAGCTGGGACGGTGCGGGGGGCGGGGCCTAGTGAGTCGGGGCGGGGAAGAGGGCGGGGCCGGAGAACTTAGGGCGGTGCTGGGGCGGGACCTGAGGAGGTTAGGGCGCCGTGGGGGCGGGGCCTGGTATGTCAGGGCGGGGCGGGGTCTTGGGAGGGCCCGCCTCCTGCGGCAGGTACGTGGCACCTTCTGCCGGTCCCGACAGGCTGGCGACTCGCCCGAGCTTGGCTGGGGAAATTGGGATGCTTCGAGATGAATGCCTAGTATTAATAAGAGCAAATGTATGCAGACACCTCTGGGCTCATTTAACCCTAATAAAGCCACCCAGTTATGCAACAAACCAAGTTGTCAACCTGACACCTCCCTCTCACTTGCTTAGTCCTGTCACCAGTCCTGTGCGGCTCTGCTGCAATACACCAGCCTTGTATTGGGTTTGCCTGTGTCCGCCTTGCCCATTCTCCAAAGAGAAGCCAGAGTAATCTTTTTGAAGCCCAATTCTGGTTGTTGCACCCCTCTCCTGCCTAAAACGCTCCCACGGCGCCCTTTGCTTTTAGGATACAGATCCCTGCCATGGTCTACCAGCCTCCGCGTGCAGGCTAGACCATGCCGCTCCCTCTTCAGGCTCATCTGCAGCTGTGCTACACCTGCCCTTCCTGTTCCAGCCACACTGGCTTCCCGTCAGTTCCTTAACCATCACACTGGCTGCAGATGAAACGACTGGCGATACTGGTACTGGCAAAGGTGTGGGAAGTTGAGAGCTCTTTACAGCGTTTGTGGGAGTTATTGGAGAAGCGGGGGACGATTTGAGTAGAGCTGTTAACATTCAGAATAGGTATACTCTTTGACCCAGCAATTCCACTTATTCTAGAGAAAGGCTGGCAAGAACCCAAAGAAGCACAAACAACGAAGGTCACTTCATTTTAGTGAAAACTTTGAAACAACCGAAAGGTCCATCTAGAGGCCATGTGGGTTTGACAGTGGTACATCTGTTCAAAAGACAAGTTATACTACAGTTTTAAAACAAGGGCAGACCCCACCACCAGAGGAAATGGAAAACTCTCCAAATACAAGGTAGAATGGGGGAGGGGGGCAGTTTTAGAAAAATACAAAAATACATTCAATAGATTTGTGCATTTCACAGCATGTAAACTTAACCTTAAAATATAAGTCTGTACGTGTGTATTGAACTCTACTTAAAAATGCACATGCTTAAGTGTTTAAAGGTGAAGAGTACTGGTGCCTGCAATTTACTGTGAAATGCATCCAAAAGTAAGATAGTTGATGGACGGGTAGATGGATAGATGGATAGATAAATAGATATCTGATAAAGCAAATGTAGCGAAATGGTATGAGTTGAAGAATCTAGGTGGTAGGCAAATGGGTGTTCACTGTACAGTCCTTTCAACTTCCAAATGTTTACAGACTATCGTGATAAACTTTTGGGAGAAAATGCATTCAGTAGGATCCTTTTCCCTTCTTTTAACTACAAAATTATATAATTCTACATGTTCATGTTTAGCTGTGTAAAAAGCATCCAAAGAGCTCCACAATGACTTACGGAGATCCAGGGTCACACTTGGCTTCATCTACATCATTTAATTTTTTAAAATGAGAATGTATGAATGCACAAATGTATTATGCATTACTTAGCTATGAAAACTCAACCAAAAAATTAATTTTAAGAAAATTATAGCCTGAAGTACACTCTGCACCCCCCCACCCCCTCCCACCGCCACATAAAACTGAATTTAAGCCAGGTGGCACTGATGGAAGGAGTGCTCATTGCGAGGGTTCAAATGAGATGATACATACGGCCAGCCCAGAAATGGGTTCCCAATGTCATTATCATTAAAGTATGTCACTAGGGCTGGGTGGGCCATCAAGCGCTTTGTAGCACGTCCTTCGTAAGATACAAAGTCCCACAGAAAGTGCTGACTCATGTCTGGGTGCACCAGACAGTAGCCAATTCTCTCCCTTCTGGAGCACGGGGTTGTGGCTGGCTGGGTCTTCAAGAGACAAGAGCTTTGCCCCGAGCTGCCGGATCACTTCCCGACAGCCCGCGGACACGAGCTCCCCCGGCTGGAAGCCAAGGGAAGAGACAGCAGGCCTTGCACTCACTGCCAGTTCTGATTTCTGAGCTTCAGGTTCAGCACGGAAGCAGGTGCCGGCGTTGCTCCGCCCCCGGGGTCCCCCTGTCAGGCTACTCTGGATTACACCTGGGCACCGGGACCCACTGCCTGGGTTGCCATCAGAAGGGGCAACGTGCTCAGGAAGGCCCCAAGCTTGGTTTCGTGTTCTGCTGTTGCTGCTTTGAAATTCTTCATAATTTTTTAACAAAGGGCCCTGAGTTTTCATTTTGCACGGCACCCCACTAATTGGTTCTGCTGAGTACTTTTTTGTTTGAATTTATTTCCTTAAAACAGAACCCCCGTAACATTGGATTTTGTGGCTTTACCCCCTGCAATCAAAGAAAATCCTTCTTTTATCAGAGTAATATGCACTTCTGTTCCATGTAGCATATGTTTGCTGAGTCCCTGCTATGTGCTGGACCTGCTGGGAGGAAGAGAAACCAAAGGACCCAATGCGGGCACTTGGGAACACCTCGGTCTGATGTCATAGGTTCCCAGTGGGAAAGAGATGGGAGTGGAATAGAGTAATTAGTCCAGCCTAGGGATCCAGGAGGGCTTCCTGGAGGAGGTGATGGCTACAAGGCATCTTTAGGAACGAGTAGGAGTGAGCCCCTGCAAAGGTGGTGGGAGGAGGGTATTGCAGGAAGACTGAACGGTCTGAATACAGATGCCTAACAGGGTGTGCAGGAGATGGGGATTCATGCAAGATAAACACATCAGTGACATCTTCAGCTAATATTTATGGCATGCTTACTATGGGTCAGTTACTATTTTTAGGTGCTGGGGTTTCAGCAGTGAACACGGACCAGAGCCTGCTCTCACTGACATACCCGAGGGGATGTTGAGCACCACACCCATTCTGGAAAGAAGCAATGAATGAGAAAATGACATCCAGATGGCAATGAGTTTTCCAGAAAAGGAGTGACACGGTCGTTTTTTAGTTTTATT
This sequence comes from Bradypus variegatus, assembly GCA_004027775.1. NCBI lineage: Eukaryota > Metazoa > Chordata > Mammalia > Pilosa > Bradypodidae > Bradypus > Bradypus variegatus. The sequence goes on along the minus strand of PVKY010001924.1, from coordinate 10,288 downwards.
AAAGGCAAAGAAAGTCCATTTTTCTGCTAAAAAGAATTCAAATCCATGTAAGTAGTAGCAACTTCAGACGTGAGTCTGTTACCCAAGAACCACAGAACCTCGAGGGTTAAGCGTCACGAATAGAGGCTTAATTATTTTTAGGCAACACCCAAAGTCTGGGTGAAAACGCTGTTGTTCTTGCTAGATAAAGAGGTAATTTTTTTTTTGCTTTTGCTTTGCCCGGTCATCACCCGTGGCATCCTGTTAAGCAGCGTCTGACTGGTGTTTCTATCAGCTTCTATTTACACAAATCCAGCTTCCGCACTCCGGGGCTGGCACATCCCGAACCCCCGGCCCGAGTCCCGCCAGAGCGGGACGAACCATCTGAGCCAGCGTTGGGGGGTGTTGTTGTTGGTGGTGGGGCAGATCTGCTCGGCGCAGTCGGGCTCCGGGCCCAAGAGTGTTCGGAAGGGGGATCCCTGGGGGTACTTTGGCAGCTGCGGCCGCAGGTGTGGCTTGGCCAGGTGGGGTGGGGGCGGCGCCTCGTGCAGGATTCCACCCCCCGCCCCCCTCCGCAGTGGACTGCGCTGCAGACTCAAGGTCGCGCCCTCCCTGGAGCGTTTCCCTTCTGCGTCGCCGCGAGGAGGGAGCTCGGCCCCGGGGACCCGGCCGAGGGGGACAGGTACTGGGACCAGAGGGGGCGTGGGGCGGGCCGGGGGGCGTCGCGACGCCTCGAGATCTCGGACCAGGCGTCTCCCTGCCCGGGCCGGGCCGCACCGCTCGGCCCCTGCTCGGTGTCCGCTGGAAGCCCCGGGTCGTTCTGGACCGAGCCCCGCGCCTCCCACCACCCCCAGACTCCCGCTCCGGCTCTCATGGCGGACAAGAAGCTGGTGGTGGTTTTTGGAGCCACAGGTAAGCGAGACCCCAAAATCGTGGTCCGGAGGCCGACCCAGAGGGGACCCCGGGGGCGAGGGAGTCCTGCGGCCGCGCGCCCCCCGCGCAGCCAGGAGGCCCGCCAGCGCCGGGCATTGTTGTTCCCGCGGGGAACCCGACCATGTGCTGTGTGATCCCACTTACAGGAACCTTCCAGAACAGGCAACTCCGTGAGACAGGCAGCAGCTTAGTGTCTGCAGGGGCCGGGGATTTGGAGGGAAGTGGGGACGGGCTTTCTTTTGGGAGCGGTGAAAATGTTCTGAAATTGCTCCTGGTGATGGTTACTCAGTTTTGAATTGTACGCTTTAAAATGGTGAGCTGAATGATATCGGCGTCGGTGAGGTTTTCTTGGGTGTTTCCTGGAGGCCTTGCTGCCTTTGCAGGTGCCCAGGGCGGCTCGGTGGCCAGGACGCTCCTGGAAGATGGGACTTTCGGGGTCCGGGCGGTGACGCGGGACCCTGCGCAGCGCGCGGCGCGGGAGCTGAGGCTGCGAGGGGCAGAAGTGGTGCGGGGAGACCAGGATGACCCGGCCAGCATGGAGCGGGCCCTGAGCGGGGCTCACGCTGCCTTCATCGTCACCAACTACTGGGAGCATCTCAGCCGGGAGCAGGAGGTCAAGCAGGTGAGGGCAGGAGGGAGGGTGACAGGGCAGGCCAGGGGCCAGGCGGTCTCCAGGGGGCCCCAGGGAGGCAGCGCCAACTTGCCAGAGAAGTGCTGACCACTGCTTCCCTGCAGCCCTCCTAGACTGATGGGGGCAGCAGGCTGCTTCCTTCTCAACCTGTAACCTTTTTTTGGAGACATCGTTCCCACACCATAAAACTTACCCTCTAAAAACGTACGGTTCCGTATATTCAGAAAGTTGTGTGACCATCAGCACTATCTAATTCCCGAACATCTTCATCATTCCTGCCCGTATCCTGAGCCCCCCAACCCAATCAACCACTGATCAACTTGTCATCCCCTGATTTATTCCTCTTTTTAAAAAACCAATTCTGTTGACCTATAATTTACTTATGATAAAATGTACACATTTTAATTCAGTTTGGTGAATTTTGAAAACGTATATACCTATGCATGTTCATTTTCTTAGGCTGCTGTAACAAAGTACCACAAACCAGGTGGCTTGAAACACAGAAATGTCTTCTCTCGCAGGTCTGGGGGCTGGATGTCCAAAATCAACGCGTGGGCAGGACCGGGCTCTCTCGGAAGGTTCTAGGGCAGGGTCCTTCCCGCCTATTCCCGCTTTTTGTTGCTGGCTATGCTTGGTGTCCCGTGGCCTGTTGACACACCTCCCCCTGTGTCCATGGCTCTGTTTTCTCTTATGAGGACGTCGGGCGCTGGTGAATCACGAGCCGGAGGTTTCATTCCGGCCTCTTGCAAACTCTCTGGATGGCTTTGGACATACAACTTCTTTCCCTCATCCTTGCTTCCCTCCTCTGTAAACTAAAGGGAGAGCGGATTGGACCATGTGTTTCCAGATGTGCTTTTAGCCTTGACCCTCCCTTGTTTACCATCGCACATGGAAGCCCATTACCTGGAGTGAGCGGCTCCTGCACAGGAGGGGATCTCATGTCATCATCCTGATAACCCGTAGTGGTTTCCGGGGGCTGCCATGAAAATGACCACAAACCATAAGGCTCAGACAACAAATGCATTTTCTCACCGTTCTGGAGGCCAGATGTCTGAAATCGGGGTGTCGTGCAGCCCTGCGCCCTCCAAGGGCTGTTGGGAAGGAGTCTTCCTGGCTGCTTTGGCTTCTAGGGGTGCCAGGGGTGCCTTGGCTGGTGGCTGTGTCCCCCCACCCCCTGCCTCCATCTTCACGTGGCCACTGCCTCCACGTCCATGTCATCTCTTCTGTCTCAGAAGACACCTGTCATTGGATTTAGGTTCCACCTGGGTCATCCAGGACGATCTCATCCTGTAATTGCATCTGCAGAGACCCATTTTTCCAAATAAGGTCACGTTCGCAGCTTCCCGAGGTTGGGATGCGGATATATATTTGGGGGGCACCATTCAGCCTCCTCCCCCGCCTCACGTGGCAGTGGTGGTGTCGCCACGTGTAACCGACAAGGTCAGGATGGTTGAATAACTTGTCCTGGCTCACACAGCCAGCAAGTTGCAGAGCCTACGTGGGGAACCCGGTGCCTGTGGGCCTAACTGCAGAGCCACAGCAGCCCCCTGGGTTGCCCTGTGGCAAGATGCTTGGCCCAGGCAGAGCTGGGGTCGGCAGACCTGCCCGGCTTCACCCCATCCCAGGTGGACCACATTCTAGGCCGATGAGCTTGAAAAGCTGCTTAGGGGCCGCAGGAGTAGAGATCCATGATTCCGTATCAAAGGGGGTGGCGCCGACCATGAGCCTCCCTGAGAGGTCAGGGCATCCGGCTCCTAGGGAGGTGGCAGCAACTCTAGGTGAGGCGAGTGGGGGCCGTGGCTGGGGACACATCTTCCCTCTCAGCCTTGTGGTTTCTGCCTTTCTGCCCACCAGGGGAAGCTGCTGGCCAATCTGGCCAAACGCCTGGGCCTCTCCTACGTGGTCTACAGTGGCCTGGAGAACATCAAGAAGCTGACGGGCGGGAGGCTGTCGGCGGGCCACTTTGATGGCAAGGGTGAGGTGGAGGCCTACTTCCGGGACATTGGCGTGCCCATGACCAGCGTGCGGCTGCCCTGCTATTTCGAGAACCTCTTCTCCTACTTCCTGCCTCAGAAAGCCCCGGATGGAAAGAGTTACCTGCTGAGTGAGTGCCTGTCCTTACACATCTGCTCCCACTGACCTGGCGAGAGGGAGTTCTTGTCTCGGAAGCTGTAGCGTGGTGGAAGGGGGACTTGTTGCTGCGCTGCTCTGGGTTTGAGCCCGACTCTCCTATCAGGTCTGTGGCTCTGAGTGAGTCATTTATCTTGAAAGAGGGATAACATCAATGTCTGTAGGGGTGGTGTGAAAAATCTACCTGCACGGTGATATGAAATGCTTTGTCAGCTGGAGAGCTTTACAGAAACTAGTGCAGTTAGTGTTACTTCTTCAAAAATAAGATCTGTAAGGCCTGGTTCCATGGTAGATTTCACAAAGTAGAAAAGCTCGCTCTTCTAAAATAACATTTGCAAATCTGTCCATGGGCTGAATCCACTGGGTCCTGGCTGGGGAGGAAGTGCAGCTTGTCTCCTGCTGGCTGGCTCGGCGGTTCAGAGCAAGATGCTCATGAGGCCGGAGGTGGAGGGGACAGGACCCCCGTCCGGCCCCACCTTGCACCCTGGAGAATGCCGGCTCACGTGGCATGGCAGCCAGTGCCTGTCCAGTGGGCAGTTTGGTCCCAGGGATGGTCCCCGGGCCCCGTCCTTTCTCGTGTGCAAACCTGCTGGGGGGACGGCCCTGTGTTCAGTCTCTAGTTGGCGATCCATCCGCACAGGCAGCCAGGGCGGCCCCTTTCCATAGGAGACGACGTGGCAGGGGCCCGGGTCTCTAGGCTCCACCTCTGGCCCTTTCTGCTGCACTCCTTGGCCTCTGTGTCACTGACAGAAGCCACACGTGGGGATGCAGTCACTCATTCGTTCCGCAGATATCTGCCACGCGTTGTGCTTTCTCTGGGCTAGGCCCAGCATCCCGTTCATCAGGCGGTGGTCAACTGGTGGCCATTTGGAAGCTTGGTCCACAAGTTTCCAGGACCAGAAATTCCGGATAGAATGAGGCACCCCAGGCTGACACATGGGGTCCAGTGGGGCCCCTGGGCACCAACACCATTCTTCGTGGCAGCTTTCTAAGCCCTTTCCTTATGGTCCTCTGCTCCTCCTCTCAGCTCTGTTGCGGGGGCAGGTCAAGGGCTCGTAACCCCGTTCTAGGAGTGTCCAGACTAAGTCTCAGAGCTGGGCTTGCACCCCCAACTTCCTGACTCTGAATCCACTTTCTCCTCCCACATGAGTGCCAGCAGGTGCTCGTATATGTGCCCAGCAGGAACCCGTGCTGACGGGTCCTGCTCTCCACTGTCCCAGGCTTGCCCATGGGTGACGTCCCCATGGACGGGATGGCTGTGTCAGACCTGGGCCCCGTGGTGCTGAGCCTGCTGCAGAAGCCGGGAGAGTACGTCGGACAAGACCTCGGGCTCAGCACCTGCAGGCACACCGTGCAGGAGTATGCCGCCCTGCTCTCCAAGCACACGGGCAAGGCCGTGCGTGATGCCAAGGTGGGCTCCCCCGGGGGGCTAAGCAGCCTCAGTCAGGCTTCTTGAACCCCCAGAGGGAGTTTCCAGGGGCGTGGGGAAAGGGGGTCTCTAGGGCTGCCCCCTCCCTCTCTGAGCCTCACCATTAACATTTAGGCCATGCTGTTATTGGGGGCTAAGTGGGGCCACGGAGTATGGGCTTAAGCATTTTGACTGAGTGGAGACAAAGGTTCCAGGAAGAGGGGACAGTGGGAGCCTAGGCCAGAAGGAGGGAGGTGCAGGGCGAGCTGGGCACCTCTGTGCAGTGTGACTAGAGAGGAGGGGAGGGGACACTGGAAAGGCAGGCTCATCCCCTGCTCCCCCTCTGCCTGGCCTGGGGTGGGCAGGAAGCCCACTGTTCTCCCCCAGCCCTGCTGGCTCTTTCTTCCTGCCCTGACCCCACACTGCTCCAGGGCCACCATGCCAGTTTCTAGGAGGAAATAAAAGTCAGGAACTGCTGAGATATGGAAAGACAAAAGTCACCCCAAAAGCCCCCAACCAGACCCAAGCAGAGCAATTATGGGGGCAGTGGTGGGGAGCATTAGGGCAGGTCAGACCTCAGACCCAGATTCTGTTCAGCCCTTCGCACCCTCTTGCAAGTGACCTTGGGCACAATCCCTGACCCCTGCTATGGCAGGTGTGAGGCTTAAATGAAATAATGGAAAAACTTTCTTAGCACAACACCTAGCTCAGAGAAAACCTGCAACAAACGGCCACGTATTACTTTAAAAAAAAAAAAAAAAAGACTGAGCCAGGCCCTGGAGGGGCTTTGACGATTAGGCTGAGGAATTATGGTTCAGTTCAGTAGAGAAAGGGGAACAGCTTTGGATTTTGAGCAAGAAAGTGATGAGATCAGATTTCTGATTTGAAAGGGACTGCACGGTTTTCATCTCAGATCTAAACTGACCCAGACATCCGGGCAGCTCACGACAAACACTGGTTCCCAAGTGCTCATCTTTTCGGTAGAACAGTTTTCACACAGACACCCGGGGGGCTGTGGCTGTCAGGAGGCCGAGCCCACCAGCCGCACCCCACGGCCTCTCGGGGACCCCGGAAGAGGCTGACCCAGTGACAGGTGTCCTGCTTCCAGACAACCCCAGGTGAGTACGAGAAGCTGGGCTTCCCCGGGGCCCGGGACCTGGCCAACATGTTCCGATTCTACGCCACGAAACCCGAACGCAACATCGAATTAACCCTGAGGCTCAACCCCAAGGCCCAGACCCTGGACCAGTGGCTGGAGCAGCACAAAGGGGACTTCACCAGGCTGTGACCTGCCCTGGGTTCGTTGGGGAGAGAAAGGCGCAGAGCTACAGTTGCCCTTTTTTGTGATGATTTTTTAATTTTTAAATAAAGGTTTTCAAATGAAATACCAATTGTGTGATGCTTACAGCATCTGCTAGCTGAGGGAGGACTGGCCTGGTCCCTGCCCCCCGCCCCCTCTGGCCTCCCTCCTCGGAACTCCCTGGAAGCACATGGAACTTTGGCTGCTGTGACCTTAAGCGCTGCCCACCCCAAGCACATCTTGTTGTGAGAAAAGAACACATTCCAAAGTGTTCTCTCTGCTCACACACAAGCCCCTAGCCCTGGCCACCTTTGTCCCTTAGCCACATGTAACCTGGAGGGCAGCTGCCCGAGGTGCAGACACACTCGGGTGAGCTTTTGCTGTCTCGCCGTCTTTCGCAAGGCAGCTGCAGCTCTGTGGAAATTTCCCTAAATGCTCAAGGCTGATCACACTGACGTTCAGTGCCTGTTTCTTTGGAATCTCAACAGGCCCCTATGTGGGATGGTTTGGGGGAGTCCCGGCTGGGTCTCCCCTTTTCTTTTTCCAGGGTGAGGACTTCTGCTGTATCAGCAGGATATAACCATTAGTGTAGCTGGCAGAATTCCAGAGAGATGGTCTGGGGAAAAGAAGAGCTGACCAAGGGAATCCTGGCTGGCCACAGGGTCTTGGGGGCCAGTGCACGTCTTGGACATCTGCGGCCATCCTGGGAGAACCAGGGACACTCTAGAACCCAGCTGACCTCCCCTGCCTGCTGGAGGGCTCACGCTGCACTCGGCCAGCTAGGAGGCGGAGCGGCCGCGGCTGCGGGAGGGTGGCCCTGCTGTGGGTGATCCGAGTGGCTGCTGAAGCAGTTACAGTTAGCAGCTGAGACCAGACCATGCAACCTGGAGGAAGAGGTGCAACTGGAGCAAGACATGAGGGCAAGTGCAACTCTGCTGCCGGCTGATGTGGCGGGGAAGGTGGAAGGAGGGGAGTCTGGGCCAAACAGCAGGGCCTGCTGGTGTGCAAAGAGGTGTGGGACGAGGCTCCCCCAAGTGAAGATGCAGCCTAGACTGCAGGTCCCTGATAGGGAGGCAGAGAGGGGGTGAGTCGAGGAGATGAGCTCACAGCATAAGGGCGGGAAAGCATCTGCAGGCATGTCCCGATACAGAATTAAGTAAAACAGACTAGACCAGCGGGGGCTCAAGGACCCCCTCCCAAATCAAGCAGACCCCATCCCAAGTGCACCCCGGCAGGGCCAACTGACCCCACGAGCCGATCCCCCCAGAACCCTGGGACGCTGGCAGCGTGGCCAGTCAGCTGTGGGCCAGGGGAGCTGATGGGGCAGTTTCATCTGGGAGGCGCCTCCAGCCACCCGTCCAGCGGACAGCGCTGCCAAGGGGCGAGGGCAGGGCCGGCACTCTGCCTGCCCCAAGGTGCGTGGCCGTCGGAGGGGGAAATGGCAGGAGACTCTACTGCCCCTGGAAAACTGCTGGAGGAGCACGAGGGCTGCTGAGAAAGTTTGTGATGCACGTGCTCTCTACGCCCCACTCTCCCAGGCCGGACAAGGCCACTTTTGCAGCAGGCAGGCGTGAGGAGTCAGTGATTCGAAGTGGTGCCTCCCGGCAGGAAGGGGGGCCCACCCCCCACTTCGAGCCCTCTTGCCCGATCCTGTATATGGCATAGGGCAGGCCCGGCTGAGATGAGAAAGGGCCGGAAACCAGGACATCCAGCACCTGGAGGGCCAAGTGCAAGTGGAATTCTGGGGAAAGGAAAACCGCCTCCTCCCAGATCCAATGCAAGGAGGGTTTCCTGAAGCCAGGCATGCTGAAGTGGGGTGGCGCGGGAGAAAAGTGACCCATGGCCCAGTGCCCTCCTGCCGAAACTCTGCAAGGGGCTGAAGCCAGAGCAACAAACACTGGATGGGCCCCCGGGCCAGGGTTACGACCAGCTGCTTCCCCAGGAGGGGACCAGGAGGGAGCGGAGGGCCAGCCCTGGGCTGGAGGCCTCATGTGCAAGTGACTGTGATTTGGTTCTGGTAAAATAAAAAGTGTTGACCCCAATTGACACAGGAGCAGCAGACGGCTGGCTGGCATTTTCATGGAGCCTCTTCTGGGTGCCATGGGTGTCAGTCTGCACCCATCTTGGTAGACACTGTCTCAGGCTGCTCCCTTGCAGACATGCCAACCAAATGTCCACTATTAAAGGCCTGCAGCTTCTACGATGTATGACACGCTCGGTGTCACTTTTAATGACCAGGGCTCCCACTTCACTGACACCTAATACAAGATTGGGGATAATGTGGTAGTTTCATTTGCCTTATAACCGTCAAGAGGTCAGCATGATAGACAGGAACAACCACCTAAAAAGGCTCAGCTCCAATACCTCACTGTGTGGACATCTCTAAGATGATGGGCCACAGTCCTACTGGAGGCCCTCAGAGACTTCAGGAGTGCCCACCAAAGGAGGGGCACCAGAGTTTGGTGGGGTCCTGGCAGCACCAGCCCTTGCACAAGCCGAGCAAATGTGGAAACGGACGGAGGAGGCCTGGAGCCGAGCCAAGTGCCACCCGCGATGGGATAACTCCAGACTCCTCTCCCCATCTTGGAGTCTGGGGTGGATGGCACCCAGGGGATGGAAAGGGCAGGAGGCCCCTGTGATCCTACAGCTGACCCTGACGTTCCTGGAAGAGAAGGGCAGGTGAGCGTCCCATCCCCAAGGGCCGCGCTGTGGCTAGGGTGGCGCTAACACTGTTAGCACGGTGGGGCGCGCGTGTTGGGGGTGGGGGTTTCTTCCCTGCTGGGTCAGCCGGGGCGAGTCCCTGCTGCGGCAGAGGTCACTTCCGGATGAGGACCCAACACTAGTCTCCTGAATAGAAGGGCCAGAGAGCCTGATCTGTGTTCCTAAGGAGATCTCATCTTTTCACTGCTGCTTTTTTTTTGTTTTTTTAATTTATTTTTATTCAAACACATGCACATAACATACAATCACCCATGGTATATAGTCAGCCGTTCACAGTATGATCATCTAGTTATGCATTCATCACCACAATCTATTTCTGAACATTTCCCCTACATCAGAAAGAGTCAGAACAAGAATAAAAAATAAAAATGAAAAACAAACACCCAAACCATACCCCCTCCCATCCCATTTGTCATTTAGTTTTTATCCCCATCTTTCTACTCATCCATCCATACACTAGATAAAGGGGGTGTGATCTACAAGGTTTTCACAATCACACTATCACCCCTTGCAATCTACATTATTATATAATCGTCTTCAGGGGTCCAGACTGCTGGGTAGTTTCAGGTATTTACTTCTAGCCATTGCAGTACATTAAAACCTAAGAGGTGTTATCGATATAGTGCATAAGAATGTCCACCAGAGTGACTACTCGACTCCATTTGAGATCTCTCAGCCACTGACTCTATTTCGTCTCATTTTGCATCCCCCCTTTGTTCAAGAAGATACTCTCAGGGAGATTGGAGGGAAGATGGCGGCATAGAGAGGAAAGGAAGCTAAGTAGTCCCCCTGGAACAACTAAAAAAAAAACAGAAACAACTAGTAAATAATCCAGAATAACCGCGGGGGGACAAACGAGACTGTCCATTCATCACACACCAACCTGAATTGGGAGGAATGCCTGAGAACACAGCATAAAATCTGTAAGTGAAACCTGCGGATCCAAGCCGGGAGACCCCTCCCCCATAGCCCGAGCTGCAAAGCCTCGTGGTGCCAGAGAGAAGCTCTCTCCCAGCAAGCAAATATAGCTCAGCTGAGATCCAACCGGGGTTTTAAGTAGTGAGTGTGAACTGCTCACTGCAGGTACGAGTCCCCAAAAAACAGACAGAGGCTTTGGGTGACGACTGACCTTGCTTGGACTTGGTCTGAAGGGGACTATCTGTTTCTTTTTCGGCTCAGTGGAGAA
>PVKY010001923.1:0-28565 GCA_004027775.1 Bradypus variegatus | reverse complement strand
TATATATATATAAAAAAATAATAATTCATTATAGTGAATATGTTGAAACAATGATATTATGGGTATATTGGGTTAAATCAAACATATTACAAAAAATAAAGAGCAACTAAAAAATGATTAATTATTAATCCTTAATTAATAATAATAATTAAATGCAATACATGATCCCAGATGGAATCCAAGAATGGAGGAGAAGAAGCACAAAAGGACATTATTGGGACATATGAAAAAATTCAAATATAGATTGTAAGCTTTATATTACTGCTAAATTTCTTGAACTTGGTAACTGCGCTTAAGGTGGTTACATAAGTGAATACCTTGTTCTTAGGAAATGCAGATGGCAGTAAAATGTGTTCAAAGAGAATATGATGTGTGCAACCTGTTCTCAAATGTCCAGAAGATAGATAGATAGATAGATAGATAGATAGATAGATAGATAGATAGATAGATAGATAGATGATGGATTATAGATGGATAAATAGAATGATATGTCAAAGTGGCAAAATGTTAAAATTGGTGAATCTGGGTGTCTGGGTACACTGGAGTACTCTGTATAGGTTTTGGTATTGTTTTCCCAACAGTCCCATAAATTTGAAACTATTTCAAAATTAAAAGTTTAAATAAAAACATACATGTATTATAAAAAATAATTTCATCATTTTCTTCTTACTTGCTTTAAATGGCTACTAGAAAATTTAAAATTAATATGTGGTTTGCATTTGTGGCTTATATTTTATTAGACAGCCCTGCTGTAGATTCTCAGCATGAATCCCGACAACCAGATTCAGCCGAACACATAGGTGATGCTCAATACTAGCTGAATAAAGCACAAAGGAGGGTTGGGTTGTAAAATCCCCCTGCCCCTGCTGGTAAGTTCTAGTGTCAGCCCATTCACGCATCTCCCTCTAAGACAAAGCCCCAGGGCCCTGCAGAAGGGGCAGAGGTAGCCTTTAGCTACCTGGAGATGATATCAGCTCTTCTGGCCCCAAGAAAGAAGGGCAAGATTAGCTTCCTTCCAGGGAAGGGGGCAGATCAGAGCAGAAGGAATGCGGACAGATGGAAGGGAGTGAAGCCCTGTGAAAGCCCAGTACTAGATGTGGGGCTCCTGTCTCTGCAAACAAAGAACAATAGAGAGATGGGGCAGAGCTAAAGGGAGCCCCTCAGAGGGACCCAGCTCATCCCAACCCACGCCCCGGGGGAAGCCAGGAAAAGCCGCATTCCTTGGGAATAGGACCAGTGATATAAACAGATTCCCAGACAGGGTCGCAGCTGCCCCTTTTTCCTCTCTTCCTTCCTCTCTCTCTTGTCCCTCCTTTACTTCCCTCCCTCCCTCGCTTTCACAGACTCCCAAATTACAGCCTTCTTTCAGAAACAGACACAATCAAGGTGGTGAGCTGGGTCCTTGTCACAAATGGCATCTCAGGTCCTCTTCAAATGGAGTATGGCCTTTAAAGCAGAGCGCAGTACTGCTAACAGCCTGCTTCAAGGGAGATGCATCTCCAGGAAGACACAGGCCAGAAAAGACTCATTTCCTCTTAAGCTCATCAGCCCACGGGGGGCTCTGTGTGACTGTGATTGTAGAGCCTGGCCCTGGGCTGCTGGTGTCTGGGAGATAAGAGCCTGGGTAGAAGGTGTAGGGCTCTGCCTTTGACCCACCACCTCCCAGGCCCAGCTTCATCTGAGGACCATGGACAAGCCCACTCATCGCTCTGGGCCATGGACAAGCCCACTCCCCCACTCAGTTTCCCCACCTGTAAAATGAGAAGGTAGGACTGGATGGGCTCTAAGCACTCTTCGAGCCCTTGGAGTAGAGGTCACTAATTCAAATGCCTAAAGAGGTAGTGCAAATGAGGAAAGTAGGATCAGATGTGAAACAATAGGGAGTGGTGGGGACTGTGGAAAACTGAAATCCATGGCTCACCTAATTCTAAAGACAGCCTGTAGGCAAAACTCATTAGTGTGACAGGAGTCAGAATGAAGTCAGAAGAGTGGTTATTTCTGGAATGGGATAGCATTGCCTGGGAAGGGGCATGAGGGAGCCTGGAAAGGCCCTAGAAATGTTTTGTATCTCAATCTGGGTGATGCTCACACAGATCTACACATATGTAAAAGTTCACCAATTTCATTTAAGATTTGTTTGCCTTATTATGTTTGTGTATCCTTCAACTAAATAATGTTTCAAACAAAAACACAAATAAATAAAAGGGGCAGCTGCAACTCGGCTCCAACCAACTGCCAATTAGTAACATATACCTAACGCTGTCGGTTTTAATAAGAGAGGCCAGAAATCAAGATGTTTATTTGAAACTGCTGGGACTTTTAATGTTGTTAGCAATTAATTAAGAATGAAAAAGCACATGCACATACTTTCTGGCCAAATTCAAACTATGAATGTATAAAATCATCCAGTTAACAAAACAAGCAAGCCCACGAGGTAATGAAAATTATTTCCATTTTACAGATGAGAAAACTAAGACTCTGGTGAGGTTACCTGGCAGGCCAAGGCTTCAGAGTCTGAGGGTGGCAGAACTGGTGTTCAATTCCTTTGTCTGCCTCCAAGCTGCCTTACAAAAATCATAAAGGGAGCGGGTTATGATTATAATAATAACCAACACTCAAGTGGGGCTAAGAATATGCAAAGGAAATGTAAAAAATATGAATGTTAAACCTGAGCCTGCTGTGCCATCCTCAGCAAATACAGCCTGCAGCTCCGGAGGCTGAGGACATATGTCTGGTTCCCAGTCCCCTCGGCCAAGAACAGCCCCGCAGAGTCCAGAGCCTAGAGCACAAATCACAAGGCACGCACACACACACAGAGGACCAGCGAGGAACAGCCACTGCCTGCCCCACTCCTCGTCACAGATCCAGATCAAATTTCAGAGTGAAAGACTAGAAACCTGTCTCCGTGAGGCTCCTTCTTAAACACGCCAATTTTCTCACTGATACTCTTCTGGTCTATAAAGTTGATAAGATTATGCATTTTCCACCCTATGGGATTCAACAAAGCTATTTTCATACTGAATCAGAATAAGCATGGCCCCAAAATGTTCTAAATTTTTCTGGATTGGCTGTTCTGCAAAAATCATCTGCCACTGCTGCAAACATTCGGATCAAGATATGAGAATTTTCAGCACTCCAGAAAGCCCCCTTGTACTCTAGGCATAATACCTCCAGAGATAACAATATTTTGACTTCTGTCACAGAGTTGGGTTTTGTCTACAGTTGCCCCTTTTATATATGGGGCCTGCTGTTTCAGTTCTCCACAGTCCCCACCACTCCCTATTGTCTTACACTTGACCATGCTTTCCTCTTTTGTCTGCCCTCTAGGCATTTGAGTTTGCCATCTCTACTCCAAAAGTGCATGCTTACAGCCCACAATGTGGCAAGGTGGGCAGCAGCCCCAGTCTTGAAATTTACCAACATGAATAGTTAAAACTGGTTATGGGGCACACCAAATGCCTGGTGTGCTCATGACCAGTTACAATGGGGCTATAGAAGGCAGTGGAGTGATTGATTACCTGGCAACAGCCTATTAAGTCAATGAACAGTTGCTGAGCACCAATTCAACATCCACAGGTACTGAGGATGCAAGGAGGAAAAAGAAACAGTTCATGTCCAGGAGATGCTCGGTGTCCAGCGAGGGCCAGACCAAAACAGAGTATTAAAAAGCAACCAGGAAGGACGGTAAGAGAAGGGAGCACAGGTTGGAGAGGCAACCAACCCAAACCAAACCACCCCACCCTACCACAGGGGTCAGTGAGGGGGCTCCCAAAGGGAGGTGACTTCTGAGCAACTTCAGGATCACCCACATTACAAGCATAAGGCTAGGGTAGTGAAGAACCTGTTTCAATCCCTACTCTCTTCTACTGGAGACAAAATGCTCCCATCCTGAAATTACCTATCCAGCAGGGTCCCACTTGCGAATGACCTTGCTTACCTATTAAGGGACAAGAACTCACATCAAGGCTCAAAACAAAATGAATTTTAAAAATAAAACTATAATTGAGTTTGAAATCATTGCATTCACAGGGAATTACATTATTTTTAAAAACCATCTTGACATGATAAACACTGAATTTTTAAAAACCTCAAAGTTTAAACCAGACTTAATTATTTTTTTGAACTCACACGACATGAATGTCACTGTTGGTGAAGCCCATGACTATGCTAACTATGTCCTCCCACAGCTCCCACTTGGCACTTTACACCCTGGCCAAGTTGCCCATCTTCCTGGCAAAGAGCCCAGCTTAGGGGAAGAGCCACCCTACTTGGGCAGGGCTGGGTGATCCAAATCCCTCCTGCTGACTTTCAGACCCCCAACTCTCAGACCAGCCCTGATGGCTTCAGGACCAGGGGGCATGACCTGCCTCCATGGCTGGACAAAGTCCTCCTGTCTTGGGGCTAAGAGCCTCCAATGGAATGTCCAGCCCCAGCTGGGGGGTGGGGAGGGGTGGAGCTTAGCCAGTATCCTCCCCTGAGTGGGCTGTCCCAATTTAGAATTATGTAGCTCCCAGCTTAGAATTATGGGTAAGTCCTGTGGCCACCGAGAATACCTCTCAATTGGCCATTTTACCTGTCTGGAAGGGATAGATGAGGCAGAGGATAGGTGTTTGATTCCTTCTCCAGGGCAAAAGCATCCACCTAGTCCTAGGACTCCTGGAGGGAGGTGGAATACACATGCAGCTTCCAGAAACCCCATGTCCACTTCCTAATGGCTGGCGGGCAGCATGCCTAATAGGATTTTAATTCTACAGTGCTGAGCTGCTATTCCAATCTGTTTAAAGCTCCCCGAAACCCAGAAGTCTTCTTGGCAATGGCCGGGTGCAGCCCCAAGGGGTCAGAGGTGAACTCTTAGAGGACTCTTACATATACGTGTGGCAAAATCATGCAGAAAATAGAGTTCCCATTTACCACCGCTGTTATTAACATCAGAGTGGGTCTTAACCCAACCCCAGCTCCCAGGGAGGGGAACTCTGGTCTTGTTCTCATCACTGGTGTATTTGACACCCTTTCTGCACCAAGAGGCTGAGAAATGCTCATTCTCTAGAAGGTGCTGAGCACCCTGAAACTTCACGGTGCCCAGGATTCACTCAAGGACCTTGCCAAAATACAGATTCTGATGCAGGAGGTGTGAGGTGGGGCCCAAGATTCTGCATTTCTCACAAGCCCTGACGTGATGCTGGTGCTGCCTGTCCACAGGCCACACTCAGAGTAGACCTTCCCCTCCCAGAAGCACATGCACTTTGAATTGGGTTTTCAGAGGTGCCCTTTAAAATATTTCAGCTCAACAAAATTAACCTCAAATGGTGTCACCACAGGTAAGAAAGCTTTTGGGTGGGGAGGTATTTGGGAGGCAACCAGGACCAACTGCATTAGAGCCCTCAAATCAAGCCCTTTGGCCAGCAGAGGTGAGGCGGCCAGGTCTTGGGGACCCTGGGTCAGGAAGGCCGAGACAGACATATGTCCTGGACGCTGCCCAGGCAAGGTCAGGATGCCATCTCTGGGCCTCCCACTCCCTCACTGCTCTCGTCCAGCCCCCAGAGCAGAGCCTCCCAGCTAACCCCAGTCACTTCGGTAGTGCCACCTTTCCAGCCTTTGGGGTATTCTTGCTCTCTGCCATGCACACACTCTGCCTTCCCACCCTCCCAGCCCTGGGGAAACAGTGCCAAGCATGGTATTCCCCGGGCCAAGGGACCTTCTCGCAGCCTCTGCAGGGTGACATCTGGTCCCCCACCCCAGAGGTGCTGCCCGCAGTGCGCCTACCCCTGCACCATGAACCGAACCTTAATTCCCAGCCGGCTCTCCCCCGCCACGGGCTGACTCATCAGCACCTCGCACCTGGCCCCAACCAGGCTTAAAGCCCCAAAGCACCCCCTAGCCCATACCAGCACGGCCGAATTCTTCCGCAGGCAAGGGTCTGACTCCACCCAATACACACACACATCCCACTCCATCCCCATAGTTCTTTCCAGCTTATTTCAAAATCCAAATCCGGGTAGGAGCGCTTGCTAAGGGGCTGGGAAGGGAGAGTCAGTGCCTGGTCTAGTCCGAGGACAAAGTAAATTGAACAGGAAGACAGTGCTCTTCGAATTACCGGGAGGGAGGACGAGTTATTACGCAGAGAAGGCTAATTTTCCCCCAACTGGGCCACTGATAGCGCCTGGGCTGGCAGCCGGCGGCGAGGGCACCGGATCTCCGCTCGCGGCACGGAAGCAGCCGCTCTGGGTGCCCGCTCCGGGAAGGCGACGCACTGAGCGCCCGCTGGCCGGCGCCGCCTCGGCCCCGGAACGCGCCGGCTGTGCGCGCGGCCGGAGCTGACCCGCCAGGGAAACAAGGGGCAGCGCTCCCAGGTGTGGGTGCTCGGGACCTGCCAGCCCTGCCCGCGGCGGGCCAGCCCTGGGGTCGGGGAGGCGAGGCGCGAACCGCACAGGGCCCCCGGCTCCGCGAGTGGCGCGTCTTGCCATAGGAGGTTGAGGAGTCCCCTGGGGTCTCCCGCGGGCACAGGGAGGTGATTAGGGAGGGGACCTACGTGACTTCAGGTCCCTCCAACGCCGCCGCCCTCCTCACGGTGAGGGTTGCGCCCACCCCACCTTCAATGACCAAATAGGAACCCAGAGCGCAGAAATGGGGTGAGATTGGATCCCAACCCCTCTTTATCTCTGAAATTCTCCCCATCCCAGACCCGACCGCTCCCTAAGGAGCAGAGAGCAAAGCGCCGGAATGTTCGCGGTCCAGGAACAAGAGTGTGTGTGTGCCCCGGGGGAAAGGGGGAAAAGGGCCTGTCCTCCCAAGGCCAACGTTTAGGGAATTCGATTTCCCGAGAATCAAAGTTACCGCATGTTCAGCCGCGGGCTCAGAACCCGGCGAAAGGGCCAGGCCAGGGACCTGGGACGGGAGGAGGCCCGGGGAGGCCGCCACGGGCGATGGCGGCGCGGGGAACAAGTGGTTCGGCGGCTGCGGCCGCGACCCCCCAGCTCTAACTTTTCCGCCGCGTGGCGGGCGAACGGCGCGGGGAAAGCGAGGGAAGCGGGGAGGGAAGGGGCGGTGCGCGGCTCGTGGTACCGTGTGCGGAGCGGCGCCGCGCCTCGCCTCGGGCTCTGCTCTCCGCCGGATCGGCCCCCACCGACCGCCTGCTCTGGCCGTGGTCGCCGCCGCGACTCGCCGCTGGCACGAAGGCTCATCCGCCGCGCGCCGGCCGCTCTGGTGTCTCCTCGGGCCGCCTGCTCGCCGCTCGCTGGCCGCAACTTCAGGCGCGCCGCGAGCTCGGACGAGGCGCGCCCCAAACGTCCCGGGGCTTGGTGCCCCCGCGCTCCATGCCCGGGGTCGGACCACCCCGCCCGTTCAGATCACCGCCCGGTCGCCGTCGGACGCGTCCTTTCGCCAAGCATCGCGTCCACCACCCGCGCCCTTCTCTCCCGAGCCGCCGTCGCCGTTCAAGTCCGCGATCAACTTTCCCTCGCTTCCTCCGCCCCGCTCCGTCCCCGCCGCCCAGATCCCGCCTCCTGACGCTCCCTCCCTCACCTCCCGCCTCGCCCAGCCCCTGCTCGCCACGCCGCGCCTCGAAGCTCCCCCAGCATGGGGCTGACCGGAGCCCCAAGCCCCGACCACGCCCCGACCCCCGGAAGCGGCGCGGAGTCGGGCTGGGTGCTCAGGGTATGAATATTTCAGTGCTGGCGAAGCTGCCCTCTGCCGATGTCATGGCACCAGCTGCTGTGGCAACTCAACGAATCCCCCAAAGAGCCGGGGAGGAGGCCCGCGGAAGCGGTCTCACGTGCTTTGCGGACCCGTGCTCCGCAGGGCCGCACGCCGCTCCGCCGAGGGGCGCGCAGAGGGGTGAGGACCCGGCCAGCCTCCCGCCGGCTCCGCGCCTCTGGCCGAACCGGGAAACGCTCCAGGGAAACCGGAGCCAACGGGCGGGCGCTCGGCCTAGGGGAGCCCGCGCCATCTGTAGGCTTTAAGCGCCCCCTCTCTGCTCCCAGAGTCGCTGAGCGCCGAGTAGGGCCCGGTCCCTCTAGTCCTCCGGCCGCCTGGCCGGCGATCCTCTCCAATCAGCTACCTTTGCCTACCCCATTGATGTGCTCCCACCTGTGACCCTTCCATCAACCGAGCCCGAAATGCCCCCAGATGCTTTCAAATGGGGACCTCGGATTGGAAGAGACCCTTGAGATCACCTAGGAACCCATGCCCATGCAGGAAGCCCTTCTGCAGCACCCCTGAGTGATGGGCTCCCAGCTTCGTTTTGCACACCTATGGGGACAGGGACCTCACAACTTCTTGAGACAGCTGGTTCCCTTCTGCCCCAGCTCTGTTAGAAAGCTTGCACACGTTAGCTTCCTTGTCCAGGGCTTTGGAGTTTAGATTTAATAGGCCTGGCACTTGGGGAGTTGAGGTGGGTCATTCCCTGCCCTCGATCATTACTTCTCCAGGCTGAATATTCCGAACTCTTCCAACTATTCCTCCTCAGGATTTCTGGACCTGTCACTGTTCGTCAGCATATTGACAATAGCTGCCTGAAGCCAGGCTCTGGGCTGAACCTTCTGGGCTGAACCTCTTTCTGTACTCAACACAGCCTTTCCGGTAGGCCCTGCCATTATCCCCTTCCATGGTAAAAAAAAAAAAAAAAAAAAAAAAAAAAAAAAAAAAAAAAAAAAAAAAAAAGGCTTTAGGTAGGTGATAAAGTTGCCCATGTGATGGAGCCAGGTATTGAACCAAGAATCTGCCTGATTCCAAAGCTTCAGTTCTTTACCATTCATTCATTCATATTGCCACTATGTGCTAGCAACCTAAATAGGTTCAGAGAATGTGATGGGAAACAAAACAGGCTTGGTACCTATGCCTCCTGGAGCTCCTCTAATGTAGGAACCAGACGTTAATCAGTGAATCACAAAAACCGGTAAAAATCAGTTGTAGGGAGGAGAGTGCTTTAATGGCACCTAGGCTAGAGAATCAGGGAAGGCTTCCTGGAGGAGGTGACACTGAGCTGAGGTCTGAAAGATGCGCAATGGAGAGGGGGTGGAGTTTTAGGCAGGAGAAACAGTGGGAAGGAGCTGGCATATATGAGGGACTGACGGAAGGCTGGACAGGCTGGAGCAGAGAGAAAATGGGGAGCATGATGAAAGTAAAGCTGGAGTGGAAGCAGGGTTTTGTTAGCCTTGATCAGGTTTGATCTTTTTCCTAAGTCAAGGCATCAAAGCAGGGGTTTGGGGTGGGGTTGTCAGGCTGTGATTTGTGGTTAGAAAAATGGGGAATTGATTGGGAGGCAATAGATGGTAAGAGGAAGCCACTTCAATTACAAATAAATAATGATTTTCCCCAAGGGCACTGAGGAAGGTGGAACAGTGTGATAGAGAGGCATCGCTTACCACCTTACGTGGTTTTGGACAAGCCATTTCACCCCTCTGAGTTTTGGTTTCTACTTCTGCACTTGAGATAATGGTGCCTGCCCAGGCTGCCTCTTGGGATGGAATGGGATAACCCCAAGAACCATAAAGATATTAACTGCTCAGGACCTTGCTCTCCTCAAGGGGCCAGCATCACCCGAATCCCCTCCTACTGGGGGGAAGTGCTCCGCTGTACAAAGAAAGGTTCTGCTTTAATTGTTGAAGTTAAAAGGGAAGTCCTCCTTTGTCCTGGAGCTCCCGTTTTCCTTCGTCCCAGGGTGCAAGCACATGATGCAGCCAGCAATCAGGAGCTCCACTCTCAACTTTGAACTTTGAAGAGAGACAAAAACAGGAATAGTTTAGAAATTATGCAAAGCATGAAACCCTGACCCAAAGGTTCCTGAGGCCTGGCCTGGGTGGAGTCCTCAACTGCATTTTTGGTCACCAGTCTCCTTTGGTTCCTGTTACTTTTCTTGACCTTGTGTTGATTTGGCAAGCCCCTTTTCTCTCACCAGGAAATTTCATTTTCTCTGTCAGTTAGCCAGAGTTCATTTCTCTTGCTGGCTACTATGAGAATTCTGTCTGGCATGGACCATATGATGATTCCTAAGGTGACTGCATGGGATCAGAGAGAAACATAGAGTCAGTCAGCACTGCCAAAGAAACTCTACACCCCCCCCTTTCCAAAACAAAAAAGGAAAGAAAAAAAAAAAGAAACAATTTATATACTGACTCCTCTCTTATTCAGGATATCTTGTCCAGGTATCTTCAGAAGTAGCCAAATCTCTGCAGTGGGTTTAAGGTCATCTTTAGCCCTGAGATACATTCAATTTTGAGATCCTTGGAGGCAGGGGCTGGATCTTGGTTCAGTCACCTAATAAGCATTCCAGAAGGGTCCACACCATTCCAAGCTCTGGACCGGGTGCTGAGGACACGGAGAATACTAAGACATCATTTCAGTCCTTGGAGAAACAATAGTCTGATTGGAGAGTCAGATACAGAAACAGCTGAGAAACAGTGTGTTGAGACTAGACTTGAGGCCAGGAGCAGGTTCAGCAGGGACTCCAAGAAGACTGCAATCCACCCTGACCAAGGAGATTGGAGAAGACCTCAAATAGGAGGGACCACTTATGCAGAGCCTTGAAAGATGAATGCACCTGGTCAAGATAAGTCCAGAAAGGGTGCTTGAGATCAAGGAGCCTGTGTGTGTGCTAAGTCCCTGGAGCATCAAACAGGTCAGAGTCTGCAATTAATATGTCAGGGCTGGACCCAGGAGCACCCTGGCAGAGCAGAAAGATGATTCCAGAAGGTAAGCAAGGGCTGGACAGTGAAAGACCTGTGATGCCACACCAGGAGCTTTGGGTTTTATTCAGCAAGTGATGGGGGTGGGGGTAAGCCTGGAGATGAAGTTGCACAACAGCAGGGGAAAGCATGATGCGCTCGAGGATGGAGAGGAGGAGACCATGCCTCATCCCAAGTCAGTCCTGGGCAGGCACCTTGGAGGAAGGGCATCTCCCCTTCAGTGTCTTTGTATACCCCAAACACCCAACAACCAGCTGGCTCACTGGCTCGCTTAATGAGTGAGGAAGGAAGGGTGGGAGGAAAGAAAGGAAGGAAGGAGGGAGGGAGGGAGGGAGGGAGGGAGAGAAAGAGGTTGGGAGGAAGCAGGAGGGAGGGAGGGATGAACTGCAAATCTGTGGTTTTAAGTGTGTCCAGCCTACTAGACCACCTGGGATTAGATCTGATTCTACCTCCTCATTGGGGTCCTTTCTGCCCGGCAGCCGTCCCTGGGGAAATGGAGGCAAGGCGGTGTGATGTGACCCAAACCTCGCTAGTCCAGGCTGCAGCAGGCCTGGGCCTTCGCCAACTGTTCCAAGTCTCAGTTTCCTCAACTGTAAATGGGCATGAGGGTCCCCAGTGCCCCTGAACACCACCCAAGATGGCTGCTCAGGTTGGAAATGGAACATTCACTAAAGTGCTTTACAATCTGAAAAACACAAAACAACACTCACATCCAAGTCTCTCCCCACCATGAGGTTCGACTATTATTTTTAAAGCACATGAACGCCTCCCTCCTCTGGGGGTCCCCATAACAGCTTCCCTTTCCCGCCTCACAACAAGGCACCGTTTCCTGCCTCCCCCACCAGGGTTTCCATCCTGATCTGGTAAAAGCTGTTTGTGGCTTCCTGTCGACGGCATCCTCAGCCCGCCTGCCCACCCTCTCCAGGGACAGCGCCTGCCACCATAAACCAAACGTGTGCTCCTGAGCTTGGTTTGTGGGCCCTTGGAGCCTGGCACAGCTGTGGCAGCTGAACACGGCTTTCGAAAGAGCAAGGCTGGGGAGGCAGCCAAGGTGGGCTGAGCCACCTATTTGCAGAGAGATGGCACCCCAGAGCCCCCCGAGAGGCATGGGTATCCCTGAGCCCAACCTCGGACCCTTACCCCTTCCCTATTTTGGCCTAAGGAGTGAGAATTCTTCCCTTACATCCCTGCCCCACTGTCTGGTCTCCTGTCCCATCATTTATTTATAAGATGTTCATAGCAAAACAAATGACAAAAAGTTAGAAGCTAATTAAAGCTGGCACGGATTGGCACATGGGGGCATGAATTATGCATTTGTGCAAAATGGCACTTGGTGGCAAGGACTGGCACCAAGTGCCCTGGGCACTGGCAAGAAGTGGGCAGAGGTCCTCAGCTCTGCCTGGGCCCCCCACCCCTCCTCTCCAAAGGGTCCTCCATCCAGGGCCCTCTGCCTCTCTCTCGGGCAGCTGGAGCCTTCTCAGCCATCACCCCCCAGAGAGCAATTTCTGTACATCCCAGTACATCCTGGCATAAGAGGCATCAACACCATAATCAGAGGCTAGATTCATCCCCCACAAACCAGTCCCTGGTTCTCCAAGCACATGTGTGCGGCAGCCTCTGCACAACGCAGCAAACCTGGGCTTCCAAACTGGGAGGGAACAGGCAGGGAAGGCCTGAGATCCGGCCAAATAATTACTGGCATTGGCACATCAGAGGTGGAAGATACCTTTCAAGACCATGAAGTCTAAACCTCTAGATGTACACACAGATAGAGGCCCAGAGAGGGACAGGCTTTATTCAAGGTCACATAGCAAATTAATAATAATAGTAATAAGATTGCTAGCATTTATTTCAAGCTGATTTTGTGCCAGGCACCGTTTGAAGTACTTTGCTTGGATTATTTCATTCACACTTCACATGAAGAAGACACTGCAGTTATCCAACTTGACAGATGAGGAAACTGAGGCAGCACAGAAATGTAAAGCAACTTTCCCAGGGCCACCGAGCTAGTGATTAAACTAGCTCAGGCAGCCTAACTCAAGCCTGGTTCAACTGTGGGCCAGGGGATGGTTCTCTCCCTAGCTATACCTTAGAATCTCCCTGGGAGGTGGGGCAGGGGCATAAAAATAGGATCAGAGACTCAGATTTGATTGGTGTGGGGTGGCATCTGAACACTGCATTTTTGAAAGCTCCTTGGAAGATTCTAATATACAAAGGAGAACCTCTGGTCTGGGAGTTGGGAATGTACTTGGTTTTAAAACTTATGAATGTGAATTCTTGCTCTGCCACTGTTGACTCTGTGACTGAGCATATGGCCCAAACTTTGGTGGCCTCAGTTTCCTCATCTGTAAAATGGGGTTAGTAATAGCATGGGCTCTGAAGGGGAGCTGTTTGGGTTTGGTTTGAATCCTGGCTCTGACCCAGGAGCAGGCTACCTAACTTCTTTTTGCCTCAGTTTACCATATCTGTTAAATGGTGATAATAGCAATAGAGCTTTTATGGGGAATGAATGAGTTGGTGAATACAAAGTGGTCATTGCTGTCCGGGGACTGAGGAACCTTGCCCTCTCTGGTCCCCAGGGCTGTAGTTGGGATCAAAGGGGGATGTGTATAATACAGGGAGGCTGAGAGAGACTATCAGCCAGAAGAGGCTGGGTCTCCTGGCTGCCAGTCCTGGGCCCTCACTTTCTTTTTCTTTGCTTGCAGAAAAACAGGAACACATCATCATCACAAACATTTCAGACCCCGAAGACAAATGACTGTTCTCAATTTGGTGTGTATCCTTCCAAGTAATATTCAGTGTATATATCTGTACATATGGAAATATGTAGCGTTTGGCTTGGGGGCAGGGGTGAAAGAGACAAGGATATCATGGAGCACTTCTCTCCTTTTGATTCTGAACCATCTGATGGCTCAAAATATAAATAAATATAAAGGGTATGCTGCAGGCAGAAGGAAAATGGTCCCAGATGGAAGCTTGGATATTCAGGCAGGAAAGAAGAGCAACAGAAGGGGAAATATGGGTAAATATAAATGAATCTTGGTTGTATAAAACAATAAAACTGATGTTTAAAATATATAGAGAGTATTAAAATACACTACACAATAGCATATGAGTTAGGAAGGGGGTAAATGAAGTTAGAATGTTCCAAGGTCTTGCATTGTCCAGGAAGTGGATAAAAATATGAATGTATAGTAAATGTTAATAAATCAAGAGTGTCTGGTCTATCTCTAGGCTAACTCTAGAAGATATATATATATAAAAGGATGTATAACCAACCAGCCAACAGAGGGAAAATGGAATAATAAGATAAATATATACACACACACATATATAACTTTAAAACATCTAAAGAATTTGTTGTATAACTAACAATTGTATAACGGTTTGTTTTTTACTCTATCCTACTGCTCATATTGTTCTACAACTTCCTTTTTTTCCTCTTAAAATATGTCCTGGAGTTCCTTACACATTGCTATACAGAGAACTGCTCCCTCTTACCTGCGAGCATGTATTCCCTGGAGTGACGGCGACAACAGAGCATTAAGGCAGGTGTTGGGCCCTTCCAAGAGCAGGACCCCGTGCAGGTCCCATGCTCCTGAAGCCAGCCCTGACTGCAAACTACAGTGCAGACAGCAGGCAACACACATGAGCTGTGTCTGCAGCCTGGCTCAGGAGGCCATACATGAGGCCACCTCTGTCCAGGGCCCAAAGCCCTGCTCACACAGCAGACAACCTAATGCCCATTGATTGTCCATTGGTTGGTTGTCCTTTGATCATCTGGCCCAGTCCCCCAGCTCTGGGCCCTAGTGCAGTCAAACCACCCCAGGAAAGAGCTTGCTCCCACTTTAGAAACAGCCTTCAGAGGATGGAGCTCCCATTTGGCATGGTCTGCAAGTCGCTTTTTGTTAGCTGCATGCCGTCACTGCGTCATCTCTTTGAATCACATGCTGAGAAAGCTCTTCCATTTTCAACGCTGTCTGTCATAGTCTATGTAAACATGCATCTTTAACACTTGATAATCTCTCTTTTTTTGAACCAGAAGGGACCAGGCCTTCTGCTCAACCTCTGGCAGGCAATTTTGTATAGCTTTATTTAATGATATTGTCTGGTTATCACTGTATTTATGTCAACAGTTATCTTTCATTTATTTCTGTTAGTACTGGTTTTTCATTTATGGTGATGTTATAAAGTTTTCAAAAATAAATTTAGGAGTTCAAAAGCGAGAGATTGAAATCTAAGTCAGGTCAATAAAGTACAGTTGGCATGTGGTCAAGCTAGAATTGGTGAATGTGGTAAACAAATGACTGAAACTGGGCCATCCTGACCTGAAGAATTAAGTCATTAATTCATTCATGCAAAACCCCCAAACCCCACTCCATCTCCACAGATCAGGCCCAAGCCTCAATCCAACCTCTCTCCTCTGTAAAGACTTCACCTCAGCCAGCAAAACACACAGATCCATGGAGGCAGGTATAAGGATGTTCAGTGCAACACTGTGTAATAGAAAAAGAAGGGGGGATGGGGGAAGAAACCTATGTGTACATCAATAGGGGACTAGTTAAACAGACCACACCTTGATTCATCTGTTCTATGGAACAGTCTACTCTTCAGACCTCCCTAACCCCTGGCCTAGGTTTACACTGTCCTCTCCCCTGCCCCTGCCCACTGCCCTCCCCGCCTCTGTGCCAAAACCCATCCTTCAATTTCTATCACCTCCCAGGCCCCAGGGCTTCCACTGCCCCTCCCCTCAGAATCCCCACTATCTGGGTGACTCCCCTGCACCTGTACATGGCATGGAATCTTTGGTGATCCTACGTGCCACATATGCATGTCTTGTTTCCAATCAGGTCATGAGCTCCCAGAGGGCAGGGACTGAGGTGTACCTGAAGGAGCACTGGACAGGGGTTGGAAGATCCAGGATTCAGTTCTTGCTCTGCCACGCTCTGCCCGAATGCCCCTGAACAAGGCATTTCCCCTATGAGCCTGTGTCTGCTCCTCTGATCACAAAGAGTGAATTCAAGGTCCTCTCAGGTCCCTCCCACTCTGGGAGTCTAAAACCACTTCATACTTGTCTGTATCTTCCCATAGAAGTAATAAGAAGTGAGATTCTTAAGATTCTTTAGAATGTTGGAACCACGATCTCATTTAGCCCCCCACTAACTTCTGAGAGGGAGCCTATTATTGTCTCCATTGTACTGATAAGAAAATTGAGGCATGTCATGGTTTGCAGGGCGGTTGTAACAAAGCACCATAGATGAGTTGGTTTAAATGACAGGAATGTATTGTTTCACAGTTCTGGAGGCTAGAAGTCCAAAGTCAAGGTGTCAAGAGAGATCTGAAGTCTGCAGGGTGGTGGTGGCTTGCCAGCAATCCATGACATAACTCAATCTCCGTCTCTGTCACACAGCCACCTCTCTTCTCTGTCTCTACATCAGTTGTCTGTCTCCCCAACCATATTTCCTCCCCTTATAAGGACACAAGTGAGGTTGGATTTGGGAACACTCTGATCCACTTTGGCCTTCTTCTAACTAATAACACCTTTAAAGATTCTATTTACAAATAGGTTCACACTCATAGCACTTGAGCATATCTTTTTTTATCCATAACAAAAGCATAAGGAGCCTGTATTAATGAAATTAAACTAGGTTATACTGCAGTGTAAAGAAACCCTGGAATCTCAGTGGCACTAAGAATTTACTTGTTGCTTACACATAATCCAGTGCTGGTGGAATGGTGCAGGGTCATACTCCTGCAAGTGTGAGTTGGGGACCCAGGCTGCTTCCATCTTAGGGCTATCTTCTCTGAAACTTGAGTCCCTATGGCCACACACACAAGTCACCATGGCAGGGGAAGAAAGGGATGGAGGCGGTCCGTGGACTCTTAACTGCCTTGGCCTGGAGTGGCACACACACATCACCCCATTTCCAGAATGAGTTCATTACCTGGCTCCAACCTAACTACCAGGGAGGCTGGCAAATGTAGAGTTGAGAGCCAAGAATCTGCTGCACAGCTAAGGAACTTACCAAGGCTACACAGGAAGCAGTAGAGACAAGGATCTGAACCCCAATGGTAAGACTCCAGAAACTTCTACCTAACTGCTGTTCTCTATTGTCTCCAAGGTAGTATCAGGTCCATGGGGGTGGAGAAGTGTAATAGAGATGGTGGGGACTGGTAAGCACAGTGGCATGCACTGGCTGGCATCATGAGATAAGAAAGATGAAGAAATCATGGCCAGGCAGAAGAACTTCAGGCAGCCACTGTCCACTGTGATCCTCTCAATAACTGCCATCTGTTTTAGTGCCTGCAAAGGGCCACATGCTTTATGAATGTATCATTTGAGCTGTGCAATATCCTGGAAAGAAGACCCACTTGCCCTCTTCAGATGAGCAAGGAAAGTGAGGCTCAAAGCGGTTGAGTAAACTGCCCGAAGTCAAGCAGCTGAGAGCAGCTGGATGGCCCCCAAGTCCCTCTCCCAGCTGTCACCCAGGACCTTGCAGAGAGCTTGGCCAGCACCACCATTCCTTATCTGGAGCAGCAAAGCCAGGAGGGAGACCGATGCTGAGGCATGAGCTCCGGGCCTGGGCCCTGCCGACCCTTCCTGCCAAATGCCTGCAGAGGCAGCCTGGCGGGCAAAGGGAGCTGTTGTCCAGTGGCATCCTGAAAACGCTGGGGAGAGACCAGTGACCCGGACCTGCTGAATGCCAGAGGCTGGGAAAGCCCCGCGGGCTCCGCTTCCCCAGGGAGCCCAGATCTGAGTGCGGGGCGCCACCTAGAGGCCGAGCGCTGTGCGGCACCTCTCACCCTCCTCCCCTCACCAACCCGTCCTACTATAGCGGGAAGACTAGGGAACTAGCTACAGAGACCTGGGCCCAAAATCCACAGGTTGGCGGTCTCCGTCAAGTCTGATCTTCACTATCTGCCCCACTTCCCAACTCCTGTATCCCCAGCCATCCTGGGTCTCTCCCTAAATTTGTTTCCATTATAAATAGTAATTGAAGGCCTCCTATGGGCCAGGTACTCTTATGGGCTCATTTTGGGGCTGGGAGTCTGGTCTCTTGAGTCCAGTCTGTGCTCAGCCACTAGCTGGCTGGGTGAGCCTGGGCAAGTCACTTCTCTTCTCTGTAAAATGCTGATTACAGCTACAGGCAGCATATGGGGCCTGGAAACAGGCAGGCCTGTGCTGCTGCTTTGCTGTGTGAACTTTGGGGAAAGTTAACTAACTTCTGTGTGTCCAGCTAACTTATCTGCAAAATGAGTTGATGATGCCTACTTCTGAGCTTTATTATCAAAATTAAATTATACATATACTCGTAATACAGTATATGATGTGCCTAGCTCAGAGTCTTTCTCTTCTCCCTCCCTCAAGTTTTAAAACTAGCATTTGGTTTCCATGTCTTTCCTGTCTTTGCCCTAAAGAGGGTCAAGTTCAACCTCTGGGATACTCACACTCTGAATATGGACCTTGTCCACCTGCCCTAGGCCCGGGGATGCCCAGGAGCCCTGGTTCCTGGAGCCAGTGCATGGGGAAGCCCACTCACTTCCTCCTGAAGTCACTTACAGCTTTGCAGCGAAGACTTTGCTGATTCATTGCTATTATGGTGAATGGCATCTGTACCCTAGAGTTGCACAGTACACAACCTCAGCAGAAGTTCTTGGCCTGATGTTTAAATTTTCAGTAACTAAAGACAAGTGCACTGGAATACAGCCTCACACCAGGCCCATGCAGGAAGAGGGAGTAGCAGGTAGAGTTCCTGTCCCTTTAGAAGGTCTCAGGAAGACCTGTGTTTATCTCCCTGAGACTCAGTTTCCTCATCTGTAAAATGTGGGGGGTGACCCCTGGTCTGTTTACTTTCTCTGGTTGTAAGATAAAGATCTTGAAAGCCCTAAACTGTCCAGTCCTATTTCAATACAGGGAGCCCTATTTAAATACATTGTTCCCATTCCCACTGGCCAGATTCACCCACTTATTTGTTGAGGCAAAGGTCTGGTTGCTGGGGATATCTCAGTGAGCACGATAGGCATCTTCCTTGAACTTTAACATCTAGGAGGAACCAAGGAGAAAAGAAGACACAGCCTCCTCCTCCTTCCCTTGCCTCCATCCCTTCTGGGAATGGTAATTACCATGGCACTATTTAGCTCTCCCTGGGTGCCCAGCCCTGGGCCCAGCACATCACATACGAATATGATGTTAGTTGATCCCTTCTGTGAACCGATGAGGCAGGCGCTGTAGCTGAGGCTCTGAAAAGTCATCCTGGAATGGAGGACGCTGGATTTCAGTGCAGATCTATTTGGCTCCCCAAAGGGAATCTTAACCCTAAAATTATCCTGGGAAAAGATGATCATCACTGAGCGCTTCTTATGTATCAGGGGATGATACTTTACATTCTTTGTTTTACTTAATCCCTACAGCAACCATGCCGGTTAGGTATTATTAACCCAGTTTTACAGATGAAGAAACTGAGGCTTGGAGAGGATAACAGAGGTTCCCAGTCCTTCCCCTGCCGTCTTGGTTAATGCCTCGGGAGCCAGGCAGATTACAATAATCAGCTAATGTCTGAGCGGGGCTCTGAAGATGAAAAGTCCTTATTGAGAGTGCTAAGTATGATGATTAAGTTGGAAGGTGGAATTAGCTGCACAGGGGGAGCAGGCTGCTGCCGTCAAGAGAGGATTAGTGACTTGCTGCCTGATTAAGTTGGAGGCAGGTTGGGAGGGAAAGAAACTGAGAGCGGTTTATAACTCTACTGCGCTGCTCACATCAGAGAAGGAAAGTGACCCTGTGGGCCTGCAAGACACAGGTTCATGCCACAGGATCGATGGACAGGGGGTGGCACCCACAGAAAACAGCGTGGGCCCCAGCTCCCTTTGCCTTTCTCCCATCCATCCATCCATCCATCCATCCACCCATCCATCCCACAAATATGTAGTGAGCACCCAGTAGGTCGCAGGCTCTGTATTAGGCAAAGGGTACAGCCAA
Source organism: Bradypus variegatus (assembly GCA_004027775.1). Classification (NCBI taxonomy): domain Eukaryota; kingdom Metazoa; phylum Chordata; class Mammalia; order Pilosa; family Bradypodidae; genus Bradypus; species Bradypus variegatus. The sequence goes on along the minus strand of PVKY010001923.1, from coordinate 8,906 downwards.
GAATAAGAGAGAAAGTGCTCCTGAAGCTCCCAGACCAGTGGAGGGAATCATCGCGCATCAAGGAATTATTGTTTTTTTAGGTGTAATAATGGTATTGTGGTTACATTTCATAAAAGAGCGCATATCTTTCAAAGATCCATACCAAAATATTTACAAATGAAATTATATGATGCCTAAACTTAATACAGGGAGTGGGGAGGCAAGTAGGAGTAGAGATGAAACTAATTGGTCCTGAATTGATAATTGAAGTTGGGTGATGAGTATATGGGAGCACATTAAATTTGCCTATGTTTTTTTTTTGTAAATGTTTGAAATTTTTCATAATAACTTTTTAAACACACACACAGGCAGATAGGTGCCACAAAGGAAAAGTAAATGGTGTGATGAGAGATTATCGTAGAGGAAACTGATTTCAGAGGGATCCATTTTTGGCAAGATGAGGCATTGTGGCATCTTAAGCCTAGTGGTCACCAAAATAACCCTTTCCATCTCTTTCTACCCTGAAGGGCAGGCTGGCAGGGTCCTGGGGAGAGGGCCCTACCTTTTGAGCATCACCAGCACTCTTATGGCTGACCAGGGTCCAGGGGGAACCCCAGATCAACCTCCAAGTTCCGTCATCAATTATGATGGAAGGAACAGAGACAGGCCCCAAGGACAAGCTGTACCCATCTTTACGCATGTCTGTCGTGTGTGTGTGTGTATGTGTGTACTTTGCTTGTCTGCTGTGAGCTCAGTGTCCTTAGAACAACCTTGAGGGAGAAGATGGGCCTCCTCATGCTACAGATGAGAAAAATGAGGCCCTGAGAGGTAAAATAGGGCTCATCCTAAGTCAACAGCATAACCATAAACTGAGGTCTGTGATCTTGTCATGTTCCCCATGGACCCTTTCCCTACCAGCTTTTAATGCAGCCATCTTTCCTGAATCACAGGGTGGGGCAGGCAGGGGTGCGTAGGTGGATTGTTAGCAAAAAAGACAGATGAGACCTCAAGCCACTGGTGCTGTGGGCCCAGAGAATAAAAGGCCATCCCTCTTGGGAGGGGTACAGGCCGAGGGGGCAGAGGCAGGTGGCAAGGGAGTGAGAGTTGTAGATTTCCTGGAATCTTGTGGAACCAAACATCAGAGAGAGCATGTTTCTCCTCTTCTCTAAGGTGGTATTCCTCCAGAAGCAGCCTGCAGATAAGGCTTCAAATGCAAGTACACTGTGGCTTATTCAAGGTGATCCCAAGAAGCCCCATTTGGAGACTGCTATTATGCAGAATACCAGAAATGGATTGGCTTTTATAAGGAGGGTTTATTTGGTTACAAAGTTACAGACTGAAGGCCATGAAAATGTCCAAATGAAGGCATCAACACAAGTATACCTTCACTGAAGGAAGGCCAATGGCATCTGGAAAACCTCTGTTAGCTGGAAAGGCACATGGCTGATGTCTGCTCATCCTGGGTTGTGTTCCAGCTCCTCTCTCAGTTCCTGCGCATTCTTTAAAACATTGCTCTTTGGGCATTTGTCCTCTGTTAGCTTCTCCAGGGCTAGTATCTCCAAAACATCAGTAAAACTCTGCTTTCAATGGCTGTTTCCAAAATGTCAGTCTCAGCTGCAGCACTGAGCTCCTTTATAGGACTCCAGTGATTAAATCAAGACCCAACCTGAATGGGTGGGGTCCATATCTCCATGGAAATAATTCAAACATTTCACCCACAGTTGATTGAGACACACTCTCCATGGAAATACTCAATTGGAGGATTCCAACCCAATCAACACTAATATGTCTGCCCCCCACAGGATCACATCAGAGAACATGGCATTTTGGTGAACATAATACATCCAAACCAGCACAGGGAGTGAGACAAGGAAAGGAAGGAGTTTGACAAGAAAATTGTATTATTGAGCAGACTTACCATTGTAGACAACTGGAGCTGAAGTCCACAGAGGATCTCTGGGGAACAGCGTAGACAGTGGTTCTTACACGTGCACAGAGCATAAATCAGAATCACCTGGAGGGCTTCTGAAAACACAGATTGCTGCCCTCCACCCCCCAGTTTGATTCCATAGGCATAGGGTGTGATATGAGAATTTGCATTTCTAGAATGTTCCCAAGTGATGCAGATGCTGCTGGTCTGGGGACCACATCCTTAGAGCCACTAGTGTAGAACACATTCCAGCGTGGTTCACTCTGGCACGCCTGCTCTCCTTTAGTAGGCCAGAAAAGCCCTACTAAACAGCTAGGCCCTGGCATGCAGAGTTGGGAAGGGAACAGCAGAGAAGCCTGCAAGGTAGCTTGACATCTGATTGAAGGACTCCAATGGCAAGCTAAGGTCAAAGATGCCTTTGTGTAGAACCCTTGCAGTGTGTTCACAGGGTCATAAATTTTTCTACAATTTGCAAAAATATTTTGTTGTGATACATTTTTGCATTCTAAATAAATATTCCTCTTTGTACCTAATTTTGATTTGCCATTTTTATTCTTTTTCTTAAAGAGCCCCCCCCCCCCAAATTGTACAGGCTTCAGGCTCCATAGAACCTGGATCAGCCCCTGCAGGGCCTGGTAGGAACACAGACTTATGTTTCCTGAATTGAAAGGATTGGTCACCGCTTGTGTCATTAAGAGCACAGATCGCCTGGTTCAGGACCACTGGGCTCAAATTCCACCTCTGCTACTCCCTAGATGAATTAGTTTGGGCAAGATGCTTAATCTGTCTATACCACGGTTTCCTCATTTACAAAATTAGTATGAGTAAATTATACTTTTCTCACAGGATTAAATGAGAATCAAACCAGATGATCTCTGTAAAGGGCCAGGCCCAGAGTTAAGTGCTCAGTAAATATTATTATTGTTATTATTATCAGTTCCCATGATTTATTCTTGTTTCGTAGCATCACTTTGATGATCCTCCCTTTTCTCAGGTAGGAGTGGGGAAACTGGGGACAGGAAAAGCAGGATCCTCCGCAATTGGCCCGCGAGGCCTTGCTCTGCGACTTGTGCACCTGCTCACCGGCCTCCTCTGGCTCCGCCCCCCCAACCTGGTGCCTGCCCCGTTGCCGGGTAACCACCGCCCGCCCTCGCGCGGGGTTGGCTGTGCCGCCCAACTCCCGGCATGCCCCGCGGATGCGACTGCGTCCCGCAGCGCCCCAGGCCTCCCGGAAGCTCTGCCCGGCTGGTTGGTTGGCTCCAGGGGAAGTGTTCTGGGCTGAGCTGAACGCTCTGAGTCCGGAGTCGTCGCACTTGAGCGGACTAGACAGTCTCCAGGAGTTGAGATTCCGCCGTCCAGCCTGGCCGCAGGTATACTGGTGCCGGAAGCCGCCTGTCATTACTGTGTGAGTCTTCGGCCAGTCCGAGCCGGGAAGAGACGGGTCTGAGTTCCCCGAGGTGGCGGAACGGTGGTTTGGAGCGTCCACGGGCGGCCTGGACCCCTCCTCAGCAGTCCCTGCTGCGCCACCCCAGCTCCTGGCCCTGAGAGGTGCTGGGCAGCCCCCACCCCTGCCGCCCGGTCCCGGGTCTGAGCACTCTGGAACCCGTCCTACCAGTCAAGCCAACCTGGTTCTCCTCCGTGACCTTGGGCAGCATGACCTCCAGGAGCTTCCTTGGTTTCCTCCTCTGTAGGATGGGAAGATAATGCTAGTAGTTAAAAATAAGAAGTAACTTGATTGCCTGCTTCCCACCCTTGACTGGTGTTCTATTATTGAATTCTTGGCATCCTAAGAGGTGGGTATTGTATTATCCCTGTTTTAGAGATGAGGAAACTAGGCTCCAGAAGGGGATTTAATTTGACCTAAGCCACACAGCTCAACAAAGCCAGATTTCCATCTCCAGGTAGTGTAATTGCACTGCCTGTGATTTTAATTTAGAGACTTCTTAGGAAGTTTGATGGGAGGATGTCCGGAGCTAAGGCAGGTGCCTCGCACCTTCTGAGTGCTCAGGCAGGGTTAGTGGCAGCTCCTCTTAGTAGTTGTTACACATTAATAGTCATATTAGCATCAGTGTGGCCCTGGTCAGAGCTTTGTCAGGGACACACCACTCTACTCACTTAGGATAGGGGCAGTCTAGGAGACACTGTTGTTCCCCAGTTTCAAGTTCTTACAAATGTTCATGCTGCTGTGACTGTGTCTTCTACTTCCTACCTGTATTTGCCCCCTTCTGTTTTTACTCCTTTTCCCTCTACTGGTTATTCCAGCTCCAGGGCCAAGTCAGAAGCCTTTGCCTCTAAAAAACTTAAAGGGGACACTCAGTAACTGCAGAAGTTCTCACTTTTCTTGGCCAAAATGAAAATAGTGTAATAACAGTCCCAAAAGGAGATTTGTTAATGGGGATTCTGAAGTTAAAAGGGACCTTACCTAGCCTGGGGCCTTCAAGCAGAAGACCGTCTGTGTTCTTCCTGAATACCTGAGGCACCCATTCTGGAACATGGGGACTCCTGTCTGGGTCTCAGTTTCCTTGATAAGAAAATGATAAACTTGAATGATATTTGCCATATTCAAGTATATGTATATGTTTTTTAGTTTACTGTTGTTGTTTTTTTAACTCACTTGCCTTGCTTTTTAAAGCAAACTTTAAATCATTATTTTAATGGAAAACCATTATCTCTTGGCATAATTAGGAGGGAAGAAAACAAAAAGAAATACAAATAAAAACAGAACATTGTTCTCAATTCTAGTAAGCAAGACTTTGAACTGAGGCCTGATTTCTTTTCGTTAAAAAGGGATGGTAGTAAGTTTTAGTGAAGTGTTGAAGACATTCAAGCACTTAAGAGAAAGTTTGTCCTGTGGGTAGTCAGGATTAAAAGAATTGAAAAGGGAAGCTCTCAGCATGCCAAGATTCTGTGTTTAATGCACCTAAGGCCACCTAGCACAACACCAGTAGTTCACTTCCCACACTTGGAGAAACAATGGCCAAGACAACCCTTGGAGTCTTCAGTGTTCATGCTTAATGTCCAGCATTTGCTCTGACTCTCTTCTCTCTTAGGGTCTATGGGCAAGTTTGGGGCAGGAAGTCCACTCTAGTGGCTGTGCTGCAAGCCTCCCATTTTTCCCCCATGCCCCTTTACAGGCATCCCAGGCCTCTTGAGGCGAACAGCCAATCGGCAGAATTTAATGTGCATCACAGGCTGTTCAACCACTGCTGCTGCATCTTCTCAGCCTCCCAGGAGGCAAGGTGGGGCAGCACCTATTCCTGTCTTACCTTCTGGGGCAGGGGAGGCACTCACAAAGGCACGCAACCCCACTTCTAGATCAGGGTCTCTGTACTGCCAAAGGGGGCTGAGGGGGAAGGGTTTTAGGTGAAGCAACATGTGGCTTGTGATGCCATGGGTAGCAGGTCAGCCTTGAGTTAGGAGATCTGAGGTCTGCACCTGGAAGGGGCCCCATCTGCTGGGTCATCTATGAAGTCACTGGCTGTTACCTTTGACCAACTGAGTTTGCCACCTCTGCCAGCCATGGACCTGGGCAATTCCAGGATGGACATGGGAGAGGACCAGGCAGGGCCTCCCAAACCAGGATGGAGCCTGTGGCTTTTCTGAGTATCATCTAGACCTCACAGCTTAGGGGTTACTACAGAAGATAGGAGAATGCAGCTCTCTTATTACCCTGAAGTAGCACCAAAACCTGGGGTCTGGAAATGGCTTGGAAGGCCAAAAGGATGAGGACCGTTGACTAGGGAGGACCCCTGGTCCCTGCCTGTGGTCCAACCCAGGTGTCCCTAGAGGGTGAGAAATGGTTTAAGGTGGCCCCTGGAATCAACTAACCTTTAATAAATCTGGCCACATTTCCTAAAAAGACACAGCTTTGAATTTAGGAAGTCAGAGGAGAGGGAAATAGTAGGAGAGGCATAGATGATGAGGAAAATAAAGTCTACCTGGCTCAAGGATTGGGAAGTAGAAGTCATACTTAATAGTGATAAAAAAGAGGCCTGCTTCTTATATTTGCAGGGCCTGGGCAGGCATACAATGCCATGTATCTCAATATGTAAAAGTTATAAATCAAATAACAAGTTGTTAAATGTCTCCTACCTTGACACATTGACCTTTATGACAACCTGGAAGGCCAGGTTTGAATGTAGACTCCTCCAACAACTTGGTTCTGCTCTGGAATACAATGGCTCAGTCCTACACCTAGAGGGGCTCTGAGGCACCGATGTGGCTACCACAACGCGTATGTCCAAACTGCACCACTCGGCACCTGCTATCCCTTGAACTTAGGAGTGCCCTGTACAGCCTGCCTTTGGCACAAATAGACCTAGAAAAAGACACCCCCCCTCCCCAGGCCCTGGTTGTGGATTCAAGCCCATTTGTACAAGGAATTCAGGAGTTCTGGGGACCCAGAACCTGGTCCAGAAGGGGGAAGGGGTACAAGCTCTAGCTGTCCTGGCCTCTTGGTCCTACAGACTCTGTGTCCTTTGAGATGAGGTGTGAGCTGATCTAAGAGCAGTATAACGATGGTATTAATAACAATAAAAAATAAGAGCTAGTCTTTTCACCTTTTGCAGTTTACAAGGCACTCTGACATCACAACTGTGAGGTATGCAAGATCATTATCCCCATTTTACAGATGAGGACACTGATGCTCAGAGAGGTTAACATGCCCAAAGTCACACAAGCTGAAACTCAGACCCTGGTCCCTGATTCTAAGCCCTGTGCCTCAGCTCTACCCTATTTCAAGAATCAGGGCAGAGCCTGAGGGTCTCCAGTAGTAAGAAGCAAGAAAAGGAAAATTTCCTGACCTCATAATGAGCCAGCATCAGCCATTAACACCATCTGGCATGGCACCAGCAGACCTGGCACATTTGGCATTTGACCTCTCCTGTTCCTTTTCCCCAGAGCTTTGCAAGCAGAAGGAAGCCAGGGACAAATCTCTTCTGAAAGACGGCTGATTAAACCAGGCCAGACTTCTGCAGTTTTAGCTCACAAAACATTATTAGAAAATTCAGTCAATTCAGTTTCTGTTTCTAAAAGGTTTGCTGTTTGGTAATGGCTCATTTCCCTTTTTGAATCTCAGCAAAGACTCAGCAAAATGAAAAAGAGTTAGCACCACCTCAGCAGCTAATGAGCTCCAGAGAACAGGTATAAGGTGTTACCCCACTCCTAGCAGGAGGTGGCCCTGCACCTCCACCCTGCTGTTCTCCAGTTACAGGTATACCTGAGAGGGGGTGAGACCACAAATCCTCCCAACTTGTCATCTACAAGCCATGAGCTGAGGCAGACTTGCCCCCAGGTCCTCACCTGGCCTTACCCCCTCCTTTCTCCCTTATCCCCCCATATATTTATGGTGTTGAGACTCCACTGAAGAGAGCAGGTGGGAAAGATGCAACTGAAGAGTAAAGCCACTGGGTGCCAACCTTGGGGGTTGATAGAGAAGATGAGTTTTGCACTTAAAATGCAAAGGCTCTGCCCCAATCTGATCATTTTTAAGGAGGAATTAGTGTCCATAATGCATTAGGTTCTTTAATGACTTTCCTGTCCTGTGCTCTCAACAGGAACAGGTGCAAGCAAAGCCTTCGCTCTCTTCCTGGACCAGGTGTGGGATCCTGACAACCCCTCCTGGGTTTTGATGGTCCAGCACAGCATTCTCCCCCAAACAGCAGTAGCACCACCTGGGAATCGGTTAGAAATGCAAATTCCAGTTCCCCAGCCCAGACCTATGGCATCGGGACCTCTGGGGGTGGGCCCAGCAATCTGCATTTAACCAAGCACTCCAGGAGATTCTTGGTGAGGACTGCTGCTGCCATGCCTGTCAGGAGCTTCAGTCTTAGAGTCACACAGATCTGGCTTTGAATCTCAGCTCTGCCACTTGGCAGCTGTGTGTCTGAGTCTTAGCTTTGGATTAAGTCAGGTTACGCACAAAGAGGCTTGGCACGGTGCTTACCTCACAGTGCTCACTGAGCAGTAGTTCCATTTCTAACACGGTCCTCCAGAGGTCAGATCTGATGGTGACTTCAAGAGGTCACCGTGCAGATGCTCACAGGCCAGCGGGCCAGGCCTTTCTGCTGTGGGGCTCTGACTCATTCTGGAAGTCGCCTCCTGTATCCTGATTCTCAGCCCTTGACCGGGACTGAAACCAGTGGTCGATCTGCTTCATCCTCCAGCTTCTCTAAAGGGAATCCTCCCACCAGCAGTAGGAAGTGGCCTTTGCAAGCAGCAGGCAGACTTCCTCTCTGTGATTATTTCACCAGAGAGCCTATGGACCTGCTTTGCTTGCAGTTGGAGGCTCTGTCATTGAATTGCAGTCCCCACCATTTTTCCTCATCTAGAAAATGGCAAAGATAACCCCTGACCAGCTAACCTCACAGGGCAGTGGGGGGTGGGGTAGGGTGGGGATAACACTTTAACGCACATGAAGGCACCAGCCAGTGGCTTTACCTGACAACCAGTGAAGTAGGCACTAGGTTAACCACACTTGACAGATAAGGAAACCGAGACCCCAAGAGTTTAAGAAACTTGCCCAACATCACTAACAGGAAGTAGAGTAAGGATTCCCAGTCAGGCAGCCTGGTTCCAGAGTCCCTGCTGTGTACTCGGACACCATGTAAGTGGGACAGGTGACTGGGCAGCTCTGGGCCCTTCTTGGGACATGGACCCTTCTGACCGTCAGATGAAGAGGTGGCGCTGCTTCCCAGGGGAAGTACACAAACTTCTGCCCCTGATCTCGGCACCAGGAACCTCTCATTCCATGCATGGACTCCAGACTGAGACTCATGTAGAGGTCTTAGAAGGAAAGGAAAAGTCTAGAGACATTAGAACATTCTGCTCTCAGAAAATCCCAGGGAGCAGGCCTGGGGCAAGAGCAGCCGGGAGAGAGGCTGTCAGGTGGGTTTGCTGGGGGGCAAAGGGTGCCCCTCTTTCTGCCTAGACGAAGTGTGCAAGTGGGGCTGTTTACAGAGTAGGATGAACCCCCAGGGCTCAGCCTGAAAGGAGTTGC
>PVKY010001922.1:0-28679 GCA_004027775.1 Bradypus variegatus | reverse complement strand
GGGGACAAGTCCGAGCTGCCGTGGTGAGGCCAGAGCCAGGCCTGCCTGGGAGAGGCGACAGAACAACGGGGTCTGCGTTTTCATTAGCTCCGGGCCCCAGATGGAAGCCCGTGGCTTTCTGTGCCTCGGTTTCCTCACCTCCAACACAACAGCCCATCTGGGGGTAGTTGGGGACATTGTGCGTGAAAAGCCCACAGCAGGGGGCCTGGCTGGCAGCCAACGTCCCCATGGGCGACACTTACTCTGCAGAACGTTAACTGGTCCCCCCAGGTTGTACACTTAGGTTGTGTCCTGGTCAGAGATAAAATTGCCTGCAAACTTCTCTTCCCTTCCCTTCCCTTCCCTTCCCTTCCCTTCCCTTCCCTTCCATTCCCTTCCCTTCTCCTCTCCTCTCTTCTCCTCTCTTCTCCCTTCTCTCCCCTCCCCTTCCCCCCAACAGCCTTAGGGAGCTGTAATTCCCGTACCCACCCAGTTTACCCACTGAAAGGGCTGAGCTCAATGGTTTCTAGTCTATTTACAGAGACAGAAAACTTTCTTTTCACTGCTCCAAAAAGAAACCCTGGGCCCTTGAGCTGTCACTCCCAACTCCCCTGACCCCTAAAAACCCAACCTTGAGGAGGACGCATGAAGCTGAGGACACACACGTCCTGATCCCAAAGTGACGACAGAGCCGCGGCCACCGAGGCACAAGGACAGACATGGAGACGGGCGGAGCAGCAGCGAGAGCCAGAGAGAAGCCCCCCGTGGCAGCTGCTGATTTTCCATGAGGGTGTCAGGCCCCCTCCATGGGGAAAGAGTCGACTCCCCACAAACGGGAGGGACAGCCGGGACCCCCACGCGGGAGGGGGATGGCTGTCTCGGTCACAGCAGCTGCCACAGCACGTCGTTGTGGACCCTGCTTCTCAGAGGAAAATGTCGGAGCAGATCTCCACGACTCGGCCAGGCGGTGGCTTCCCGAAATGGACCTCGGGCTCCGGAAGGAGAACCGGGCCGGGGACGGTGCCCTCTCGGTCCTCCCGTCCACTGTGACATTTGCCAACGTGGGATGGGCCTGCTCTCCACCTTCCAGAAAGGCCTGCGGCAGGTTTTCCAGGAGCAGGGCCTGGCGCTGGGATCTGGAGGTGCGTGGGTTTCGGGGAGGCAGGATTCTCCGGGACAGCTTGTGAGGGAGCAAAGGAGGCTCCAGCCTGGTTTTGGGGATCCCCTGGTGAGCAAATCACACCAGCTTCAGTCCCAGTGCAAGGCCAGCCACCCCATCAGCCCTGACTGTGGCCTTGGGGTGTGTGTGGGGGGGCAGGTAACTCCCACTGGGGCAGTAAGGCCAAGGGCAAGCCCTTGTCACAGCTGGGGGACAGGCGCCCCAGCCATATACAGACAGATAAGAAAATATAGACATTAGAAAAACAATCACACCCATAGCCACGTAACCTGTGATTTACTAATCATTTAGGACATGAATTAAACAGCTCAGCCATTTAAACTGCCACCACTGCTGGCTGCACGTGAGGTCGGGGAGTAAAGGGATGTGGTCTGGGACCCTGGCTCCTAGGTCGCGGGGAACCAAAGTGTGCGGGAAGTGGCTGGGGGTCGCTGGGCTCCCTCCCGAGGCCCCCAGCCCGGAATTCTGCAGGCCAGCAGCTTGCCCATGACCCCCGTGGTGTGGAAACCGGATTCTGGGTGGGACACCTCATCTGCCACCTGCAGCAGACGCTCTGGTTGTCTTGGATGTGTACACTCTCCGGCAGGGATGTATCAGGTATCTAGCGCTGCGTAACAAACAGTCCCCAAACTCAGGCGCTTAGGACAAACACAAGTGTCTGTTACCTCGTTGCTTCCTGGGTCGGGAATTTGGGAGTGGCCTGGCCGGGTAGATCTCGTATGCTGGGAGGGGGGTCCTCTCACGAGGCAGCGATCAGGGTTCCGGAAGGTGCCGGAGCTGCCTGGAGCACTCCTGGGGCCAGGAGATTCACTTCCTGGCTGGCAGAGGGATGGCGGCTGTGGGTGAGCGAGCTTGGACCCTGTGTGTGGACCACTCCCCAGGGCTGCTCAGGGGCCCCTGGCGTGGCGACTGGCATCCCCCGAGTGAGTGACCCCGCGGCACCAAAGCGGAAGTTGTAAGGTCACACACTCTGACTTCCTCCACATTCCACTCACAGAAGCAAGTTGCTGAGGCCAGTTACATGCAAAGGGAGGGTGACCAGAGAAACGGGCAACGAACCCGAGGACACAGTTTCAACTTCCACACGGTCCGATGCTCTTGCAATTTTTTAGGGAGATGAAATCCACATAATGTGACCTTCATCATTCTGAAGCACACGAGTCAGTGTCAGTGTGCTGTTTTTTTGTTTTGTTTTGTTTTTTGCTTTTTGTATATTCCCGATGTTGTGCAATTGTCACCGCTACCTAATTCCATCATCCCGAAAGAATACTCCGTCTGTGAGCACTTTTTGGCAGCTGTTGCTCTGCTTTGCGTGTCTGAGGGTTTGCCTTTTCTGGAGTTTCACGTAAACAGTCAGGCGATAGTTGGCCTTTTGTGTCTGGTTTCTTTCACTTGGCGCAAAGTTTTCAAGGTTCACCCACATCGTGGTGTGCATCCTCCTTCGTTATTTCTTTTTATGACTGAATGATGCTCCACTGTCTGGCTGGAGCACGCTTTGTTTATCCGTTCAGCCAGTGATGGACTCTGGGTTGCTTCCAACCACTAACGCCCTATAAACATTCGCGGATGTGCCTTTGCGTGAACATATGTTGCCAATTCTCTTGGGCACAGATCTAGCCGTGGAATCGCCGGGGCACACATTTAACTCTGTATTTAACGTTCTGAGAAAGAGCTGAAGCGTGTCCCACGGTGGCCACAGCATTTCCACTCCCACCAGCCACCCACAGGGCCCCAGCCTGGCCAGCACTGGTCACTGTTCCTGCTTTCTCTTTTTAATTATAGTTATTTAATTATGATTACTTAATTGGAGATGTCCCAGGGTGCGTGACGCGCTACCTGGCCGCAGCTGTGACTGTGTTTCCCTGGTGGCTGGTGACATTGACCATCTTTTTCTCATGCTTATCGGCCACGGGTCCATCTTCTTTCAGTTTCATTTCCAAAAGTAAAATTCAACTCATAATTTTTTAAATGTCTGACAAACAGCTCCGGTGGGGGCTGCCGGGCCCCTTGGAGGGCTCCCACCGAGCTGATCGGGGGGAGTTTCTGCCAGGACTTTTGTTTTGCAATTTGAGGGCGTCAGTTGGTTTGTTGGTTATTTCCTCTTAAACTGTGCCCAGCAGCGCTCCAAAGGGATGTGAATAAATGAAGGAAAGAGGGACCATTTCCATGACTCCTGCTATGATAAGTGGGAACTCAGAGAGTGGGGGGATGTGGGAGGTGCCAGGCCAGCCTTGGCAGCTGCCAGGGGCAGAGGGGAAGCGAGGGGTTCTCAGGTCACCTGACGAAAAAGGAAGCTGGAGACCAGAGCCCCTCCGTGGAGCCCACTGGGGCTGAGGGATCCGGAAACCCTCCCTGGCATTTGGGGGTGCTGCATGCTCCGAAGGGACCCCTGTCCCCCAGCCTCTTCATCACAGGGCGTGCAGAGTAGCCGTCTGACCCTTCCCTCGAGCACCCCAGGCTCAGAGAGGGCGAGTCGTGTGTGCCAGGTCACACAGCCCTGGGTTCCACCCCAGGGGGCTGCCCCAAGCTGCTCCGCGGGGGCACGGCCTCTGAGTCGGGATATCGGGGCAGCTCCTTCCTGGGATTGTGTCTTCTACCCTTGCACTGCCACGACACGGGTACCCCCAAGCTGCAAGGCGCAGTCCCGTCATTACCCCTACTTCACAAGTGGGGAAACTGAGGCCACCCCTTTCACAGAAGGGGAACCTGAGGCCACCCCCATTGCAGACAGGGAATCTCAGGCTACCTCCATTCTGCAGATGGGAACCGAGGCACCCCACCACAGATGGGAAAAATGAGGCACCCCCATTTCACAAACAGGGAAACCAAGGCCACCCCCATTTCACAGATGGGGAAACTGAAATTGGGGTCACCCCCATTGCAGACGGGGAATCTGAGGCAACCTCCATTCTGCAGATGGGAACTGAGGCACCCCCATTTCACAGACAGGGAAACCAAGGCCACCCCCATTTCACAGACGGGGAAACTGAAATTGGGGTCACCCCCATTGCAGATGGGGAATCTGAGGCAATCTCCATTCTGCAGATGGGAACTGAGGCACCCCCATTTCACAGACAGGGAAACCAAGGCCACCCCCATTTCAGACGGGGAAACTGAAATTGGGGTCACCCCCATTGCAGATGGGGAATCTGAGGCAACCTCCATCCTGCTGATGGGAACCGAGGCACCCCCATTTCACAGACAGGGAAACCAAGGCCACCCCCATTTCAGACGGGGAAACTGAAATTGGGGTCACCCCCATTGCAGATGGGGAATCTGAGGCAACCTCCATCCTGCTGATGGGAACCGAGGCACCCCACCACAGATGGGGAAACTGAGACCACCTCCTTTTGCAGATGGGGAAATTGAGGTCACCCCCAATGCAGATAGGGAATCCGAGGCCACCCCCACTTCACAGATGGGGAATATGAGGCTACCCCTGTTTCACATGAGGAATCTGAGGCTGCCCCCACTTCGCAGACGGGTAAACTGAGGCCGCCCGTTTCACGGACGGGTAAACTGAGGCCGGGGTGCATGCTCCGGGGAGCGGGAGGCGCGCCGTGCCCGCGGAGCCCCCCGGAGAGCCCCCGCCCGCCGGGACCCGGGAGACCGAGCCCCGCCAGCCGGAAGCGCCGGGGCAGCGGTTGGGGGCGGGCGCACGACCGCGAGCGGCCGCGGCTTCGGCGGTTGGAAGCCCCGCCCCCGTGCGCGTGCGTCCTGCACGTCCCGTCGTCCCGTCCGGCGCTCGGCGTCCGGGCGCGGTAGGTGGCGTTGGCGCGTCGCTCGCGCGCTTACGCCAGCGTCGAGCCCGCGCACGCGCACCTGCGTCGGCGTCAGTCTCGCGCACGCGCACGGCGGCGGCGGCTGAGGCGGCTGTGGCGGCGGCGGTTCCCGGCCGGGGCAGCGGCGAGCGGGCGGCGGCTCCGGGGGGCGCGGGAGGCGCGGGGCGCTCTGGGCCGGGCGCGGCGGCGGCGGCGGGCGTCTCGGGGCGGCGCGGGCGGCGGCGGCGGCGGCGGAGCGCGGCCTGCGGCCTAGGCCTCGGCGCGGCGGCGGGCTCGAGTGCGGCGGGCGGCGGCCCGGCGGGCGGCGCGGCGGCGCCATGAGCGTGGAGGCGTACGGGCCCAGCTCGCAGACGCTCACCTTCCTGGACACCGAGGAGGCCGAGCTGCTGGGCGCCGACACGCAGGGCTCCGAGTTCGAGTTCACCGACTTCACCCTCCCCAGCCAGACGCAGACGCCCCCCGGCGGCCCCGGCGCGGGCGGAGCGGGCGGAGCGGGCGCGGCGGCCGGGCCGCTCGACGCGCAGGTGAGTGCGGCACATGGCGGCGGCCGGAAGCCCTGGGACACCCCCCACAACCGGGTCGGGGGCCTCCTGACCCCGGAACACCCCCTAACCTGGTCCGGGCCACTTGGCCCTGGAGTAACCTGACCAAAAAGGGGGGTGATTTGCCCCTGGGATCCCCTCTCCATACCCCGATCCAGTTCGCGATGATCTTTCCTGAGAATCAGCCCACAACAGGGTTGGGGGACCCCTGACCCCAGGACACCCCCTAACCAGTCCACGGTAACCTGCCTCTGGAGTGACCTGACCGAAAAGGGGGGGGATTTGCCTCTGGGACCCCCCTCCGTACCCCGATCCAGTCTGGGGTGACCTGTCCCCAGAGTAAACCCCCGACTGAGTTTGGGGCCTCCTGCTTCCGTGACACCCCCACACAACCAGGTCGGGGGCCTCCTGACCCTGGAACACCCCCTAACCTGTCCGGGGTGACCTGTCCCCATAGTAAGCCCCCGACGGGGTCCAGTGCCACCTGTCTCGGGTCTTACCCTGATCTAGTTGGGGTGACCCTTTCCGGGCTCTCTCGGGCTGGTTTGCAGGTGACCTGTTTTTGAGGGTCTGGGACGACTTCTCCCCAGTCGCCCCCTGATCGACTCCAGGGCGCCTTGCCTCGGGTCCCTCCCGGGTGGCTTGGGAGGCAGCCTGCCCCCCCTTCCCCCTCCGGCCCTCCCAGCAGCCCGGCCCCCCCACCTGTGGCTGGGGCCTCCTGGGCGCACCCGCACCCCGTTGACGCCCGCTGGGTCGCTGGCGAGGGGGTTCCCTGCCTCCCCAGGAGCCCCCTGTCGCGGGCGGGTGGGGTCGCTGAGGGGCAGGGCGCGTTTTGTTTTTTCCTCGTTGCCACCTGTTGCTGAAACCGACCTGTTACGTAACCGCGCCCTGCCTGGGAGAGTCGGGTCCGGGTTTCCATGGCTGCAGGGTCCCGATCGCGGGTCTGACTCCATGGAGCCGAGGCCCCTCGGCGGCGAGAGGCCCCGCGGGCGCTTCCTGGAGTGGGCCGCCGCCGGGGTCTGGGGGGACACTTCCTGCTTTTCCCAGCCGGGGAGGGGCCGCGGGCTCACCTGGTCGCAGGTGGGCGCTGCCGCGAGCCCCTCGGCTCCAGGCGTTGAGTCACCGCGGTGCGTGGGCCTCCCACGTGGGCCCGGGTCAGCCCCGGGAGGCGGCAGAGCACACTGGGGGTGTCCTCACCCCGGTTCCTTAAATGGAAGGCCACGGGGGCACCCCGGCATGCGCCTGCGAGGACGGTGCGGTCCGGATGCTGCGGACGTCTCAGTTAGTTCCCTTCCTCCTCTGTGAGCCTCAGTTTCCACAGCTGTGAAGCGGGGACAGAGGTTAGGGTCGTCCCTCCTGAACCCGCGTGAACCTGGGCCCGGTGGGAGGCGGTCAGCTGGCGCTGGTGGGGACCCAGGGCCGTGGCCACGCGCCGCGGGCACAGGGTTGTTTTGTGGGGGGTCGTCTTCCCCGGGCTGGTACTGAGCCGCAGCCCCGGGGAAGTTCCCGGCTCGAGTTTGGTTCCTTGCGGCTCTGTTTGTGATGACTTGCTGGGCGCATCCTTCTGTCAGTCGGAACGAGGGATGTGGGGTTTGTTTTTGTGCCCCTGAGCGCTCTGTGCACCCCCCAGGGCGGACGGCAGGGAGGCCGCAGTCCGTTTATTACCTCTGATCACGCCAGGGGTTGGGGTTCCGTGCCGAGGGCCGCTCCCCGAGTCTGGCTTTCCTTTTGTGCTTGGGGGAGGGGCGGGCCCCCGTTTGTGCTGAGCGGGGGCAGGAAGGGCCCTGCGTGTGTCTGGGATCGGGCCAGCTGGTGGCACTGGCCGCTGAAAACGTTGGGGAAGATTTTCTTGTTTGTGCTGAGAGGCAGCTGTACCGCGGAGGCTTCCGGAAAGACTCAAGCCTCCCACTCTGCCTCTTGGTTTTACTTTCTCGGGTGAGTGGTTCTGGACTGTTGCTTCCTGGTTTCGGTGATTTTACTGAGGTGCGATTCACCCCTTCAAAGTGAACAGTTCAGCGGCGTTTGGTCCATACACAGTGCCGTGCAGCCATGTAGTTCCAGAACATTCTTGCCACCCCAGTCTGCTCTCAGCCCTCTGGAGTGAGGAGCAGAGGGTCTCGTTTTTGTGCTCGTGGGATCGTGTAAGATGTGGCTTTTGGGGTCCGGCCCCTTTCTCTCGGGGTCAGCTTTCCAGGTTTGTCGGGTCGTGGGGTGGCTCTGTGTCCCGTCCGGTTTCGCAGCTGAGCAGTGCGGGGTGTGGGCGGACTGCGTCGTGGCCGCCCCCGTGGCCGCCCCCGTGGCCGCGTGGCCCGTTTCCGCTGAGCTGGGCAGCTGGGGCTGCGACTCGCGTGCCGAGCCATGAGGTCGCACCCTCAGCTCTCCTGGTGTCGCCCGTGACCCTGTGAGCGGGTGCGTCCGGCTGGTTTTACCTCAGCGCCTGCTCAGAGGGGGGCAAGCACCTGCTGGGACGAAAGCGCAGACCAGCCCTGCTGGGGTTCCCAGATAAGGGGGGGTGTTTCCTGAGCCCCTGAGCCCTTCGGAGCCCTCCGGCTGCCACTGTCATTTTCTTAAACACATGTCTGGAACATCACTCGGCAGGGAAGAGAGGGGACCTCTCCACCGGGAAAGACAAGGGTGTCCCCTTTGTAATCCGTTCCCAGACGTTCTGGGAAATGTGACCGGCCTGCGGTGGTGGGGAGCAGGCCGGCGTCTTGGCTGCAGAGCCCACTTCCCTGTCGGTATTTTACACCTCAGTGGAGGTGCAGAAAGGAACCCTGCGAGGCCACCCCACTGCCACCCGCCCCTCAGTGGCCGAGATTTCTCAGGAAGCCTGAGGCCACCCCCCAGCACCCCGAGACATTGAGGGGGACGGCCGACAGTTCTTTCGGAAGCGAAACATGCCCGTCCGGGGGCCCAGTGTCGCTCGGTGATGGCAGCCGAGGGCCGAGGCCGGTGGGCCCAGGGGTACACGGGCGCCAGAGCCTGAGATCGTGGGCAGTTTCGCCTCTCCCAGGGACTCTGGGGAGCCAGTGGACCCCGAGCGCCACGCAGAGGAGCCGCCTCACCAGCAGAGCCAGGCCCAGGCAACCCCCGGCCCCGAGGCCCCTCCTGGGGCTGTGCGCCCCTCATGGCCTTGCAGACGTGCCCACCTTGTCCCCTCCACGGGCGAGCAGTTGTGCCTGCAGGCCGCCATGGCCTGCCTCCAGCCCCGGGTCCGGGCTCCTGCAGGAGCTCAGGCCCAGCAGAGCTGCCTCAGGCCGAGCGGGCCCCTGGGGGGGGCAGGAGTGGAGGGGATGCTGTCCTGGGGGCCTCCGGCCCACGGTGGGTTTCTCCATTTGGCCGGAGGGTCCTCGTTTAGCAAGGCTGGAGTCACACACCCCCCAGCAGGAACTGGGAGTGGAAACGCTGCCGCCCCTTATCAAGTTCCGGGTGTGTTTGCAAACGGCCAGGACTTGGGACGACTCGGGGAAGGGACTCCCCAGGAGGCCGGCCCCCAATCACCGTCTGTACCCAGATCCAGCCTGACGGGTGGCACTAAGGCTGCGACACCTGTCACACCCCGTCCGCCTCCCCGTCTTCTGGATCCCTCCACGGGAGCCCTGCCTGGCTCGGGGTCGCCACCATGGTCCTGGTCCCTAGTGGGTCTCGGTTTGTTGGCCCCGGGTCCGGGTGGCTGCCTGCTGTCCTGTGTCGGGTGCTGGGATGGTCCACCGTCAGCGTCCCTCTCTCCTGCGAGCTGCACGAGGGACTCTAGTGAGCTGACAGAGCCCGGCAGCCCTCGCCACGGGGGTTTCGCTGTCACTGCCTCTTCCCCTTCCTCCCCCTGCCCTGCCCTCAGCCACCTGGGGATGGAGGGGCTTGCGCTCGTTTCTCTCTGTGCGGTGGCCGGCAGGGGTAGTGTCCTGCTCGCCGGTGGCCGCTGACTCCGGAAGCACGGCGTTCCCTCGGGCTGGGCCTCGCCGGGGAGGACTGAGAACAGGTGAGGGCAGCAGGCAGGGCCCACTGAGGAAGGGGCCCTTCTGCAAAGCAGGTGCACCCGAGGGTCTAGGACTGTGCCCTGGAGGCTGTATGGGGCCGCTGAGGCCTCCGTGACAGCGTCTGGGAGAGGAGCTCGTCTCGGGGGCCTCAGCGGGGTCCCCCCCACGGGCCCTTGGGAAGCAGGGGGTGTTGGTGGTTGTGGCGGTGGGGACAGTCCAGGTAGGCGGTTGGCCCCCGCTTCCTCCATCAGTGGGGACTGTGGGGCCTGTGGTCCCGTGGCCAGCACCGGCCTCTGGGGGCCCTGTCGGCGTGTGGAGAGACAGCGGCTCGGGGGCATGAAGTTGCTGCTTTACCCCCGGCCTGGGTGGGCGTCCCCGCTCCACAGCCCAGGATGGCACCTCCCTGGGCGCTCGGTGCTCGGTGCAGCTGCAGGGACCGCGAGAGCTCCTGGGGCTGGCAGCACTCCCGATGCAGGCGGAAGGTGCCGGCTCAGACCTGCTGGGGCCTGGCACCCACCACGGTGACCTCCTGGCACGTGAGCCCTGGGCCAGGCTGCGGCCAGGCGGGCCGCCCGTCTCCCTGGTGCGGCCGTGGGAAAGGCTTTCCTCTCCCACCAGAGTGTCTGAGGCAGAGCCCACCCGCCATCTGGCCCTCACGCCTGGGCGGCGCCCCTCAGTGTTCCCGGCTCACGGCCACCTCTGACCCCAGGAAACCTGGTGCGTGGTTTAGCGCGTGTTCACCGTGGGCCCCTGGAAACAAAGAAGGGCATCTCCTGCATCGCCCGGCTGCTGTCAGGTGGCACCAGGAAGCAGTGCCTTTGCGCAGGGCCCGGGCAGGCCCTGTGTGCCGTGGTGGCTGCGGCTCCTGGGACCCCTGGCTGGGCAGCCCCCGCCC
Source organism: Bradypus variegatus (assembly GCA_004027775.1). NCBI lineage: Eukaryota > Metazoa > Chordata > Mammalia > Pilosa > Bradypodidae > Bradypus > Bradypus variegatus. The sequence continues at coordinate 18,324 of PVKY010001922.1, read as the reverse complement.
TTCTCTTTGTGCCCTTGGAGCACCCATGCCAGGACTTCTCGCTGTGCAGGAAGTGGGCGCGTGCAGAGGGGCTGGCGGGGCAGCTTGCAGGGGCCCTGATGGCCTCCTGGGGGGCCCCGAGCACTGGCAGGCTTCTGGGGGCATGTGGTAGCCTGTTGAGGGCAGCCCAGGCTCTGGAGCCCACCCTGAGGCCTGACCAGGACGTCATGGGGAGCAGGGACACATCTTCATGTGAGCTGGCACCTGTGACTGGCCAGGGAGCGAGGGCAGGCGGGAGGGTGGCTGGTCTCCGGCCTCCACCCTCGGCCTCACGAGGCGCAGCCTTCGCCCGGGGACTCGGGGATGGTACCTGGGCTGGGGGCCTCCGTCCAACGCACGTGCAGAGACGGGCAGATGGCAGGCACAGGAGGCCAGGCGTGGGGTCTTGGCACCTGCAGCAGGAGGCTGAGGGGGCTGCACCAGGGCCGGGCCCATGGCGGGGGCACGACGGGGGGCTCCCTCTTGTAGGGGTGAAGCTCCTCAGTGTCAGGTGGTGCCCCGCCCTGAGGCCACCCCTCTGTTGGGGGGTTGCCTTCTTGGGGTGAGGCCCCTGAGGGAAGGCGCCTTCTCCCCTTTTCAGAAAGCCTTGGCAGCAAAGGATGAGGGGTGACCCCTTGCCTCTTGGCACTTGGGTTGCGGCACACGTGCGGGGCTCCGGGGTGCAGGGCCGACACGCCGGGGCTCTGGGGTCAGGGTCGGCTGGTGGTGACGGGAGGGCTGTGGCCCCGCCAGCCCCCCGTGTTCCCGGGCAGTGGGCTCTGCAGACCCAGCCTGCTCCGCTGCGCACGGCCACCTCCAGGTGCTAGCAGGTTGGGGCAGGGCGAGGCGGGGGCCTCCTGGCCTGGGGCCGGTCATCCCCTCCGAGGTCACGTCCTGGGGCCACACCGTGTGTCCTGAACCCTCCAGGGAGGGGAGGGGAGGCAGCGGCCCATCCACAGGCAGTCCTGTGTCATGCCCAGGAAGGAGCAGAGGGTGGGAGTGTGGGGGAGAGAGCAGAGGATGGGGGCGCCACGGTGTGCAGGTTTCACGCAGCGGCGGGGGTGCCCCTGGTTCTCCTGGCCTCAGCGGCCGCCCTCTGCTTCAAAGGCGAGGATGCAGGCTTCCTGGGCTCTGCGGGGTGCACCCAGGGACTCACCGCACCCACATCTGGGGTCACGCCTCTCTGGACCCACGGAGCTGGGCGGCCCAGGGTCCCCTGCTCTGACGTGGGACCCAGCTCTCCTCCAGCTTCGTGAGTTGGGGTTCGGGCACCACTCAGCAGTGGTCAGGGTTTCACACGCATCCGAGCGCCTGGCTTAAAGCCTAGGGAAGGGCACAGGCTCCGTCCCCACCTGCCGTGGTCCCTCCTTGCCTTCCAGGAAGCTCCCGGGGACACGGGTGGGTGATGGCTGCACCCAGGGAGGCGCCTGGTCATCGTGGGTGGGGGGCCATGGGGTGGCCTCGTTTGTGCGGCTTTGCTGCTGGACCCTGTGAAGTGACGTGCCTGGTGAGGCTCTCGCTGTTCCTGGCGCTGCCGGCTCGCCCCCCGGGGCACAGCTGTGGGGCGCCTGCGGGGAGCACACTTGCCCAAGCTGGAGCCAGGGGGCCTCCGGCCGCCCCGTGCCTCCACCCGAGCCCTGCTCCTCGTCCCTCGGGTGCGCTGTGGATGGGTCCCAGGCTGGGTGGGCGGGAGGGGTCGGCTCAGGGCTGCGTGGTGACCTGGCTGCTGTCCCGCAGGTCGGGGGGCCCGAGGGGGTGCTGCAGAACGGGGCCGTGGACGATGGCGTGGCCAAGACCAGCCAGCTGCTGGCCGAGCTCAACTTCGAGGAGGACGAGGAGGACACGTACTACACGAAGGACCTCCCCGTGCACGCCTGCAGGTGAGGCCAGGCGGCTCTCGGGGGCTGCCGCGGGGTCTCCTGGGGCCTCCGGCTCCGGAAGGCGGGAAGGGGCGCTCAGCGGACAGGGCTGTGCGTGGGCCACATGGGGGATTCTCACAGAGAGCAGGACCCGCGCTCACGTGTGGATCGCTCTTGCGTTTTGTCACATGCACGCAAGGAAACCGAGACCAAAGAGTGGAGCCTTCTGCTCAGGGTCCCCGGGGCCTGGGCCACTGGCATCCCGTCCTGGCTCTCCCAGCCCGAGACGGCGTCCCTGCCCCGCACAGGTGCCGGCAGATCTGACCCCGTAGGGGTCCCGGCTCGGGGCCCTTTCCTCGTGGGCCGACCCTGCTCCATGCTCTGCCTCTGGCTGCCTGTGCGGAGAGCCGGGTCTCCGATGGCGGCAAGGCTGGGGGGGCTCCCCCGGGGCCCGGCACCTCCTGCCCAGCGGGAGTGGTGGCCACAGGTCCCCGTGGGGCCCTCGGGGCTCCCCCCAGCCCACGCTGCTGCCTTGCCTTCCGGTCGAGGAAGATTTCTGCCGCTAGCACCGCTGGGTCTGAGTGCGTGTGTAACGCGGAACATCGGAGGCGTGAAGGGAAGGGTTTTACGCCCTCCCAGGTGAGAGCCGGTGCGCGGCCTTCCAGCCTCACCTGGGGCGTTTTGACTTTTCCAGTTACTGCGGGATCCACGACCCTGCCTGCGTGGTTTACTGTAACACCAGCAAGAAGTGGTTCTGCAACGGCCGTGGAAACACTTCCGGCAGGTAGGGAGCCCGGGTGCCGAGGGCCGACTGGCGCTGTGTTCAGGTTTGCATGTAAATCGTGGAAACGTCGAAGCGAAGCACAGGTTATGCCCACAGATCTGGGGCTCCCCCTCCGCCGTGACGGGCGTGACGTGAAGCAGGTGGCGGGTGGCAACACCTTCCCTTCTGGCTCTTCTGATGCGTGGAGGGCTGGCTTCGTTCTCGGCCCACTTTTTATTTATATTTTCCTGCAAGATGAGCTCCTGGCACGCCCGTCTGTCCTCAGCACCGGGAAGGCCAAACCAAGCCCGGGGGCCTGGGGGGTGGGTGGCCCCTGGGAGCTCGGGCTGCACTCGCTGAGCTGATGCCGCCAGGCCCTGACTCACCGGATGACGTTTCGGAACGTTCACTGGTGGGCGGCACTGCGCCTCCTTTTCCTGCTATTGATCAGTAGCAGCTGCAGTTAGGCCCCTTGGGGGCTTGGGGTGAGATGGGGTGCTTGGCCGGTGCTCGGACTCTGGGAGCAAGGCTGCCGTCCTGCTCTGAGGGAGCGGCGCTTCCCGCCAGCGAGCTGCCACGCGGCCTCGGTGACTCGGGGCCAGTCGCTGACTAAAGAGCACAGCGCTTCTCGGGCTCCCTTTCCTGGAGGCAGAAAGTGACAGAAGCTGGTAGGTGAGGTCACTGGAGCGCACCCCCAGCTGGCCGTGCTTGCGGCTGCTCCTGTCCGGGTCCGGAGGCGAAGCGCTGGGGGTGCTGGCACCGGGAGACGGATCTTAGAGAAGTATTTTCCGGGTAATTGGAGCACCGTGCGTGCACTAGTTCCTTTCTGGCCGGAAAAGCAATTAACTGGAAGTGCACTTGGCCAGCCACCTTCACTTCCCGTCAGCAGGACAGGGGCAGAGGCCTCGCCAAAAGATGGCTTGAGTCGGCCAGCGCTGGTGTTTAGGGGTGAGGGGGCACAGAGGAGACGGGCAAGGAGGAAACAGGCGATTCTGGTGGTGGAGTCGGGGAGGCCAGGAGGGCCGTGATTTCGGGGTGTGGGTCGTGGAAACGGGGAGGATGGCAGAGGCCCAGCCGCGTGGTGGCTCCGAGAGTGGCGTGTGGCGGGGTCTCCGAGCCGGGCCCTCTGCTCCAGTCACTGAGCGCCTAGGCGTTTGCTGACCCCGGGGTTCTGGCCTGCCCCGAGCTGGAGGGGCCGTGGCTCCTGGGAGCAGGAAGGGGCTGCCTCGGGGCAGAGGGTGAGGGGCCTCCGTGAGGGCCTTGTGCCGCGACAGGGAGGAGCAGGGGACGCAGGAGTGCATCAGGAGCGTGTTCCTTAAAATCGGTTCCAGTCGGGACAGGTTTGCGCTCGCCGGGGAGCGGCCGGTCTCGGGGGTGCCAGATGGATGAGGTGTGAGGCCGCGGCTAATGGGCCGTGACTGCCGCACCGGAACTCGGCCGGGGCTCGGAAGCTGGAAGCGGTGACAGGCCGAGGCCTGGTGTTAACTCGGGGTTGTTTCCTGTCTCAGCCACATTGTAAATCACCTCGTGAGGGCAAAATGCAAGGAGGTGACGCTGCACAAGGACGGGCCGCTGGGGGAGACGGTGCTCGAGTGCTACAACTGCGGCTGCCGCAACGTCTTCCTGCTGGGCTTCATCCCCGCCAAGGCCGACTCGGTCGTGGTGCTGCTGTGCAGGTGCGGCCGGCCTGGGGCCGGGGGGCGTTCCGGGCCGCCCCCAGAGCAGCTGCGTTCGAGGGTTCAGAGCTCAAGTGCGCGGGGAGACGAGGGTCATTACCGCCTGTTGAGGGTCATGCGAGCGCCTGGGAGAGCGTGGGGATGGCCACGGTGCGGCAGGCGATCACCACGTCTGGCCGTTTGCAGGCAGCCGTGCGCCAGCCAGAGCAGCCTCAAGGACATCAACTGGGACAGCTCACAGTGGCAGCCCCTCATCCAGGACCGCTGCTTCCTGTCCTGGCTGGTGAAGGTCCCCTCGGAGCAGGAGCAGCTGCGCGCCCGGCAGATCACGGCCCAGCAGATTAACAAGCTGGAGGAGCTCTGGAAGGTGAGGCCGCCTGCTGGGCCTGTGCTCGGGGCGTGCCAGGGGGTGTGGCACCTCAGGGAGCCGGGTCTCCAGGGCCGGGGGGAAGGAGGCAAGGAGAGAACCGGTGACACGGGTGCGAGGTGGACCGCTGGCTGCCCGCTGGGAAACGCGTGTTGGAGGGCTGCACTCCCCGAACCCCGAAGGGGCAGTAGGGTGTGCTTGCCCCACAGCCCTTGGAGGACGTCAGCCGAGGGCAGGGCTGGTGTGGGCACGTCTGGAGCCGGAGGGGCGTGGTTCACGCCAGGGCAGCAGACGTCCGACGGGGCCGGGGGCCTGAGGGAGGAGGGGGAGCGCCCAGCAGAGGACCCCGGGGACCCACAGCCTCCGTCCCGCCTCGGGGCTGCGCACCCTGTGAGCTTCTGGCCTCCAGCGTGCCACGACTCGCTGCTGAGTGTCTGCGATGAAAGTAAAATAACTGGAGCAGGGCCTGTAATTGGGCGCGGGTTTAATCGGAAGCCTTCAGCACGAGCATTTTCACTCCGGCGTGAGTCAGTGTTTCCGAGCTCTGTGTGCAGGGCTCCTTCCCGTGCCGGGTTCTGGTGGCCAGAGCTGTTCCCTCGTTCCCGGTGATCAGCAGCCGAGACGCTGTCCTGTCCCCAGTGGTGGGAGGGCGAGCCGCCTGCTGCCCCGAGACCTCGCAGGGTGGGGCCCCGGGGTGGGCCGGAGCGGGAGGGAGAGCTGGTGGCTGCCTTCCAGGAGAATCCCTCCGCCACCCTGGAGGACCTGGAGAAGCCGGGGGTGGACGAGGAGCCACAGCACGTGCTGCTGCGCTACGAGGACGCCTACCAGTACCAGAACATATTCGGGCCCCTGGTCAAGCTGGAGGCCGACTACGACAAGAAGCTCAAGGAGTCCCAGGTGAGCGCGTGTGCCGCGGGCGGGGCGGGCACAGGGCTGACGGGCGGGCACACACCCCGGCACCGGCAGGCCTCGGGGAGCGGCATCGACCGGGCCGTTTGCTGGCGAAACTGCAGCAGGAGCCCCCGGCAGGAGCCACAGGTCTCGGGCGTGCCCGGCAGGTTCCGGGAGCCTGGCCGTGTCCTCCGCCGGCCGTCTCTCCCTCCCACAGCCGCCCCCTCGGGGGTCCCGCCCCTGCGTGCCCCTCCCCGTGCCCCAGCTGACGCGCCCCCTCTCTCCTGGGCTCAGACTCAAGACAACATCACGGTCCGGTGGGACCTGGGGCTCAACAAGAAGAGAATCGCGTACTTCACCTTGCCCAAGACTGACTCTGGTAATGAGGACTTAGTCATAATTTGGTTAAGAGGTGATTTTAAGTTTTAAAACACTCGTGCCATAAGTAGCCCAGCGCGCGTAGTGCGCCCCGCCCAGCGCCCTGAGCGGTCGCCGGCTCTCGGGGGTGGGCGGTGCCCGGGCCCCGCTGACGCCCTCGCCCCCCTCTCCGCAGACATGCGGCTCATGCAGGGCGACGAGATCTGCCTGCGCTACAAGGGGGACCTGGCGCCCCTCTGGAGGGGCGTCGGCCACGTCATCAAGGTCCCGGACAGTACCCTTGCCGGGGGCCGGGTGGCACAGGTGCTGGGCAGGGACGGTGGGGGCCTGTCTGCGCTCGTCTGTGTGATGAGGGCCCGGCAGCCATCGGGTATGCGGTGGGGCCACACCCTGCATCTCGAGCGCCCCTCGGAGTCGTGACGCCAGAGCCTGGGTCGCCAGGACCTCAGGTGCCCAGGAGTTGAGTCTCGGGGGGGGGGCTTCACGTGCGGGCTGGGGTTTGCTCCAAATCTCCACGCACTCTCTCCAGACACGTTCTCAGAGGGCACGTGCATGAGGAAGACGAGAGCCGTGCCCTTTCCATGGTGTGGGTGGGATGGTGTCCCTGCTGGGGGCTGGGGGCTGGGGTCCCCGATTACGAGGACCTGTGGATTCTGGGGCTGCTGCCTGGGCCCCTGGGGTTGATTTGGGCTCCTAGGGAGACGCATGGTCAGCACGATGGTGGGGCCGGCAAGGGTGCGGGGCCTCCAGCTGGCTCCTCGCGGAGACGAAGCCAGCCCTTGCCGCGGATGCCCCCTTAACTCAGCTACGCAGACTACGGCGACGAGATCGCCATTGAGCTGCGCAGCAGCGTGGGCGCGCCCGTGGAGGTGACGCACAACTTCCAGGTGGACTTCGTGTGGAAGTCGACCTCCTTCGACAGGTGCGTCGCCCGCCCCGGGGTGGCACCTCCACCTGCTGCGCCGTCCGCGGCTGAGCCCGCTGCTGAGCCCCGTGCTCCCCTGCAGGATGCAGAGCGCGCTGAAGACGTTCGCGGTGGACGAGACCTCGGTGTCTGGCTACATCTACCACAAGCTGCTCGGCCACGAGGTGGAGGACGTGATCATCAAATGCCAGCTGCCGAAGCGCTTCACGGCGCAGGGGCTCCCCGACCTCAACCATTCCCAGGTCTCTCCCCGGCCCATGGGGGCGGCACGGGCCAGCGGCCATCCAGCCTCCACCCGCTGACGGCCGCTCGCCCTCGCAGGTCTACGCCGTGAAGACAGTGCTGCAGAGGCCGCTGAGCCTGATCCAGGGCCCGCCCGGCACGGGGAAGACGGTGACCTCGGCCACCATCGTGTACCACCTGGCGCGGCAGGGCAGCGGGTAGGCCGGGGCGGGCTGGGGCGGGAGGCCGTGAGCACCGCTCCCGCCTCGTAGGCGTTCTGGTTCCCTGAACCCTTTTGTGGCGGCCGGGAGGAGGAGGCGTCAGGGCAGCCACCGCGTCGCTTCTCAGGAGCAGAGGCGACAGGCGGCTTCGGGACACTCCGCTTGGGCAGCTGTGGGAGGGCACCCGGCGGCCGGGGTTGTGTTGCAGGCCCGTGCTGGTGTGCGCCCCGAGCAACATCGCCGTGGACCAGCTGACGGAGAAGATCCACCAGACGGGGCTCAAGGTGGTGCGGCTGTGCGCCAAGAGCCGCGAGGCCATCGACTCGCCCGTGTCCTTCCTGGCCCTGCACAACCAGATCCGCAACATGGACAGGTGCGCGGGCAGGGCCGCGGGGGGCGGGCTGCGGCGGGGGGCGGCCCTCACCTGCGGTGTGCCCGCAGCATGCCCGAGCTGCAGAAGCTGCAGCAGCTCAAGGACGAGACCGGGGAGCTGTCGTCAGCCGACGAGAAGCGCTACCGGGCCCTGAAGCGCACGGCTGAGCGGGAGCTGCTCATGGTGAGCGTCCGGCAGCTGCGGCCAACAGGCCCCGCTCCTCGGGGGTCCGGCTAGTGTCTCTTTTGGGCCAAAGGGTCTGTGGGATGCAGCCCTTGAGCGGAAAGCAGCGTCTGTACCTTTTACTTCCCCGCCACACCTGCTGCAGCAGGTGGGGTTTTCTTGGGTGTTTGTTTTCTTTAATTTTACTTGCGGGCATCCTGGGGATGGCGTGTCCCGCCTGGCCCGCTCTCCAGCCCGCAGTGCGGTGACGTGGGTCCCGTTTGTGATGTTGTGCCCCATCGCCTTGTTTGGTCCTCGAGGCCTTGCTGCTCTCCTTTGTTCTCCGTCCCTTCCCGCTGGGACCACTCGCTGACCGGAACACTCGGTTTTCAAGGGGTTCCACTGCCTGCCAGATGGGCCACGAGCCCGGGGTGGGTCTTGAGCGCTCTCCAGTGCGGTCATAGCACACCCGCCCGGCAGGCGTCGCGGCAGCGATGTGGCCTCGGCGACTGGGGTTCCTCCTCTGGTGGAGCTGCTGTGCTGCCAGGGGGCTCGGCCCAGCTCCGGCCTCGTTAGCTGCCCGTCCCTGTCCCCCAGAATGCAGACGTCATCTGCTGCACGTGTGTGGGCGCCGGCGACCCGCGGCTCGCCAAGATGCAGTTCCGCTCCATCCTCATCGACGAGAGCACGCAGGCCACCGAGCCCGAGTGCATGGTGCCCGTGGTGCTGGGCGCCAAGCAGGTGAGCGGGGCAGGGGCTTTGGGGTGGGCCCCGCCGAGGGGTCCTCACTCTCAGTGTGCCCCCGGAACGAGTCCCAGGGCGAGCCTGACGTGGCCATGCGCTGTTTGCTCGTTGGAGCCGCTCTCCAGTGCCCCGGTGGGTGCCCGCCCCCGACCCCGTCCCTCTCGCCTGCAGCTCATCCTGGTGGGCGACCACTGCCAGCTGGGCCCCGTGGTCATGTGCAAGAAGGCGGCCAAGGCGGGGCTGTCGCAGTCGCTGTTCGAGCGCCTGGTGGTGCTGGGCATCCGGCCCATCCGCCTGCAGGTGCAGTACCGCATGCACCCCGCGCTCAGCGCCTTCCCCTCCAACATCTTCTACGAGGGCTCGCTGCAGAACGGCGTCACCGCAGGTGAGCGGCGCCCGGGGCGGTGGGGGCCGAGGGTTCCTCCTCGCACATGAAACGCGGGGACGGGCCCCGGCACTCGGACAGTTTCCCCACCACCCGCTGAGGGCTGCTGGCACCTCCGTCGCAGCTCTGATGTTGGTGCCCCTCAGAGAGCCGGGGCGCACGCTGCCTCTGCCCCTCCCGCAGGATGGGGGGATTCGCAGCCGTGTCGACCGCGCCCACTGGTGTTTTTAAATGGTTTATTGAAGTACGAAAGCACCCCAATCATAAGTGTCCCCTGAAGGAAGCTTCCGGAGTGAGCCCGTGTGAACAGTGCCTGCAGCTGCAGCGGCTGACACAGGCCCCGCTGGCAGGAGCTCTGCCGCAGAAGCCAGCAGGGGCTGTGCACCACCAGGCCCCACTCCTGCTCCGCCTGCTCCCCCAGCCCTGAAGGGACCCTTGCACACTGGGCCGGTGTGGCGCGAGCGGGCGTCTTCTCCACCAGCGTAGCGATTAAACACAGCCCCAGGCGGAGTTCCAAAACGGGGGGTGGGTGGCTGTGAATCGACCTGGTTCCAAAGGAAATGTGGACAGCCGGGAGTGGCCCCGGCAGCCTGCACACAAGGCCTGGGAAGCCGGCCTGGGGCGGCAAGGGGGCCGTGGTCCTAGGCCCGGCGGGGGGTGCTGCAGCCCCTTGTCCGATGGAGAGGTGGTGCACACCAGGCAAGGGGACTTGCCACGGCACCCAGGGCTCCCGGGTCCTCCAGGGTGCAGTGGAACAGCTGCTGAAGGAGTCAGGATCTCTCCCTGGGGACATGGGCCCCCCCCGAGAGCCCCACCCCGAGGGGCTGTGCCCTTCGTCCCCAACCAGCCGGTGAGGGGCCGGCCTGCCAGGCTCGGTGCTGCCCAGATGGGTGAGCTGCCCGCGTTTGCCCTCCCAACTCCAGCGGATCGTGTGAAGAAGGGCTTTGACTTCCAGTGGCCCCAGCCTGACAAGCCCATGTTCTTCTACGTGACCCAGGGCCAGGAGGAGATCGCCAGCTCGGGCACCTCCTACCTGAACAGGTGAGCCGGCCTGTCCCCAGGCCGGGGGCTTCCTGGCTTCCCTGGGCCTGAGTGCAGCTGTGAAACCTCTTCCTCTCCCTCCTCGTCCCGAGCGTTTACGCTCTGTCTTTCCAACACATTATTGTGTCCAGTGGGCACCTCGCGAGCCGTCGTGTTTCCCGTCCCTGGTTCCTCTGACAAAGCACAGGAACCCCCTTGTGGTGGGGGCTGGGGAGGGGGACAGGGTCCCAGCCGGGCACTCCACAGGGCCTCGGGCCTCCTGACCACGGCTGCCCGCAGGACGGAGGCCGCCAACGTGGAGAAGATCACAACGAAGCTGCTGAAAGCGGGCGCCAAGCCGGACCAGATTGGCATCATCACGCCGTACGAGGGCCAGCGCTCCTACCTGGTGCAGTACATGCAGTTCAGCGGCTCCCTGCACACCAAGCTCTACCAGGTCGGCGCCGAGGCCGAGAGAGCAGTGACTGCTGGGCGACCGCATGCCGAGGGGTTTCTGTTTCACTTGGGGTTTCTGTAAAGGGGCCCGTGTGATTCGGCCATCAGGACGCAAACTGTGGCGGTTAAAAAAGAAACCAGGCAGAAGCCTGTAGCTAGGGCAGGGCGGGGGTGCCCAGGGCTCCTGCTGGGGTTGCTGGTTTTCACGGGCACGTGTTGGGTGGCTCGGAGGTCAGCTCCCCAGCTCATGACAGTCTGCTCCCCCCAGGAGGTGGAAATAGCCAGCGTGGATGCGTTCCAGGGCCGCGAGAAGGACTTCATCATCCTGTCGTGCGTGAGGGCCAACGAGCACCAGGGAATTGGGTTTCTCAACGACCCCCGGCGCCTCAACGTGGCCCTCACCAGAGCCAGGTAGGAGGACGCGGCTGCCGTGTCACCCCCTGAAGCAGGCTCCCTGTCCGCCGGCCGGGCCTGTGGCTTCGGGTGTGTTAGGTGCCCCGGGGTTGTAACACGTCCCCCCGTCTTTCTGAGCCCCCTCGTGGGGGCTGCTTCTGGTTGCGTCCTGGGTGCACAGCCAGGGGAGCTGTGGCTGCCATCCCGGCGGTGCCCAGGAGGCCGACTGCTCCGGGGCTGGCCCGCCCCCTCTGGCCATCCGGTTGGGGAGGAAGCTTCTGGACAACCTCCCTGAAGCTGCCCGGGTGCGGAGACAGTCCTTCCAGCCTTGGGGCACCCGCCCCGGGTGGTTCTGCCCGGCCCTGGCCGTCCTCAGTGGCTCTGTTCCCGCCCTCCCCGCGCGGCCTCTGCAGGTACGGGGTCATCATCGTCGGCAACCCGAAGGCGCTGTCGAAGCAGCCGCTCTGGAACCACCTGCTGAACTACTTCAAGGAGCAGAAGGTGCTCGTGGAGGGGCCCCTCAACAACCTGCGCGAGAGCCTCATGCAGTTCAGCAAGCCCCGGAAGCTCGTCAACACCATCAACCCGGTGGGTGCCGCGGCCGGGCCCGTGGGGAGGCGCCTCAGTGCCGCTGCGGGCCCAGCTCGGGGACGGCCTTCGCCGTGGTGACGGCAAGCCTGGACTCTTGCCCTGCAGGGCGCCCGCTTCATGACCACGGCCATGTACGACGCCCGTGAGGCCATCATCCCTGGGTCCGTGTACGACCGCAGCAGCCAGGGTGAGTGCTCGGGCGAGGGCGCCAGGCTGTGGCCCTCCCCGGCTGCTGCCAGGACTGGTCACCCTGCTGGTCTCGGGCAGTGGAGACCGCCAGGCCTCCCTGTGCCTCTCCTGGGTCAGAAACGGGCACCCAGCAGCTTCTCAGATGGGGCTCTCGGGGCCCCTGACAGGTGCTGCCCACGCGCCTTCTCTGCCCCAGCGTGTGTGTCCGGGGCATCCCAGCTCCTTGCCCAGGTGCTCCCCCAGCCCCGTGTCCTCCTCTCTGTTGCCCCGACCGGGGAGGGCTGCGGCCTCTGACTCCCCTGGCTACCTCCTGGCGCCGCCTGCCCCCAGCTGCTGCTCCCACCCCCCCGAGACTCGGCTCAGGGTCCTGCTGGGGCCACGTTTCCTCAGAGCCGGGCTGAGGCTGTTCGCCTCTGGGCTGGGGGCGAGCGTGGTGTGAGCGTGGCGCTTGCCCGAGAGGACTCGGTTCCTTACCGACTGCCCTCGCGGCCCGTGGCCCGGTGGCCCCCGTCAGTGCTCAGCAGCCCCCCCAGCCTGGGCCACGGAACCAGCGCCCGGTGCCCCCCTTGCAGGCCGGCCCTCGAGTGTGTACTTCCAGACGCACGACCAGCTGGGCATGATCAGCGCTGGGCCCGGCCACGTGGCCGCCATGAACATCCCCATCCCCTTCAACCTGGTGATGCCCCCCATGCCGCCGCCCGGCTACTTCGGACAGGCGAACGGGCCGGCCACAGGTGCGCGGGGCTCTGCCGGGCAGCGGGTCCCCGGGGGCGCCGGGCCCAGCTCCCTCCCGTGACCCCACCCGGTGCTCTTTTAGGCCGAGGCACCCCAAAAGGCAAGACCAGCCGTGGGGGGCGTCAGAAGAACCGCTTCGGGCTCCCGGGGCCCAGCCAGACGAACCTGCCCAGCAGCCAGGCCAGCCAGGACGTGGCGTCCCAGCCCTTCTCGCAGGGCGCGCTGACGCAGGGCTACGTCTCCATGAGCCAGCCCTCGCAGATGAGCCAGCCCGGCCTCTCCCAGCCCGAGCTGTCGCAGGTGGGCCCCGAGCAGGCCCCGCACGGCCCTGGGGTGGGCACCCCGCGGAGGGGTGGTGGGCGGCTCACCCGGCCTTGCCTTCCAGGACAGCTACCTGGGCGACGAGTTTAAGTCGCAGATCGACGTGGCGCTGTCCCAGGACTCCACGTACCAGGGAGAGCGGGCCTACCAGCACGGCGGGGTAGCCGGGCTGTCCCAGTACTAGGAGGCAAGTGGGGTGGGGGCGGGCATGGCCTTGGGGCAGGGTCCCAGTCTCCTGCTGAGGAAATTCCGGAGGCTTCTGAGTAGGGCTGTGGGGGGATGGCCGTGGGAGGGTGGGAGCTGGACGGGCGGCCCTGGCTCAGGGTGCGCGAGGGTGGGCTGCTGGGAGAACGTGCGGCCCTGTTCATGGGCCTGTCTCGCTCGTGCTTGCCTTGTCTTCCTGCCAGGATAAATGCCCAGTCTGGGCACTTGCCCTGCAGGGGAGGCCCCACCTCGCAGGGGGCAGCGTCCCTGGGAGTGCCCGGGGCGAGGGGGGCCCGCGGGGATCCTGCCCAGCCTGACGCCCCCTTCTCTCCTGACAGGTGGAAGTGGGAGAGCTAAGCTACGTGGCTTAGTCCATCAGCATCTTATTCTGGGTAATAAAAAAATAAAAATAAATGGATACCTGTTTTCCACTGCTAAACCAAGCACCGCTGCGTGAGCCACGGGAGAGGAGAGAGAAGGAAGCCCGAGTCGAGCGCCCACAGCCCACGTGGCAAGGAGAAGGAGTGGGCACGGGAGGGCCTGGCCAGCAGCCCTGCCCGAGCGAGGACGCCCCTGCCAGCGCCCGGCCAGCGGGCAGGCGGGAGGGAGGCCCGCAGCGCAGTAGCCCCTTCCTCGTTCTGCTCTTGTTCTTCACCGGAGGGGGACTACATCCCAGCTGAGAAACCTCCCGTTCCCGCGCCGGGGCAGGTTCCTTGCTGCCCACGGCTGTGCCAGCCCGAGGGGCAGGTTTGCCCGCACGGCCCTACTGGAGATACGTGGCCTGTGTTCTGAAAGGGTTTCTCGTTTAAAAAGAGGTGTTTTGGGTTTTTTGTTTGTTTCTCTTTTTTAAAGATTCAAAGGATTATTGAAAAGCCTCCTTTCCTAAGTTTGTTTCTAAAACCTTAGCGGTGGACCTGGGAGATACCAGAAGTTTCCAGAGCTGAGTCTGAGGCTGCCCCAGCTGGAGAGGACGACACCACCGCGGGCGCCGGAGGCTCTGGTTCGCTTGGTTTCAGCTGCAGCAAGTCCTGCTGCGGGGCCCAGAGGTGTCGCGGCCACCGCCAGACTCGGGACCAGAGCAACTGCCCGGGTAGGGGGCCCCCGTGGGAGAGGAGGGGGTGCACCCCGAGAGGCCAGCAGCGGCGGAAGGTGCAGCCGAGAGGACCGGGCCCCAAGGAAGTGGGAAGCAGCAGGGCACCCGGGCTTGGCGGCCCCACTCGTTTTGCGGGCAAGGGAAACCAGCTTCCAGGAGGCAGCCCCGGGTGGGCACTGGTGGCAGTGTCTGGACTGTTGCTGCCGGGAGCCGCCCCCCAGCTACTTGCCGCTACAGGTGGGGCCTGGGCCACCCGGGAAGCCGCCTGGCTGAGGACATCTGCCTGCCGGGCCCAGGACCCCAGCCCCAGTCCCCGGCAGAGACGTGATCCCCTTTGCTTTGGCACCCAGCCCTCACCCTTTGGGTACCGCCTGGGGGTACAGCCATGGGGGCCCCTCCCTGGTCCCCAGGGTGCCAGCCAGCACTGTGCTGTCCGCTTTGCCCTCCAGCCTTGCAGCCGTTCTCTGCGTTTTACGCCTGTGTAACCTTTGATTTGGGGTCAATTTGTTTTAAGCTGTTTTGTCACCAATAAAATATTACTAAGCAGCCCTTGTGTCCCCTGGGGTCTGGGAGGGCCTGGGGGTCCCAGGGGCCTCCATGAAGGGGGCAGTGGCGTCTGCTCCACCCCAGGGCTGCCCTAGAGTCGGCAGGCGCTGGGGATTGAGTCCTGGGCGCCAAGGGCCGGGGACCTGCTGCTACGGGGCCCTCGGCCACCCCCAGCCGCTCCCCCAGGGCCAAGACGCAGAGCCGCGGGGCAGACACCAGGGTTTATTGGGCCGCGGGGCTCAGCGGCAGCCGCACTCGTCCACCACCATGTCCTCATAGCGCCGCAGCACCACGTTGTCGCTGTTGTCGAAGAGGAGCACGGAGATGGGCGCCAGGCGCGCGGGCACGCAGCAGGGTGCTCCGGGAGCGCCGCGGGCCGCCTGCGTGAGCGCGCGCAGCACGGCGTGATTGAGCGCGGGCGGGCCCGCGGCGCCGAGGGCGTCGGGCAGTGTGCAGCGGCCCTGGCAGAAGTTGGCCAGGAAGCCTCGCGGCGCGATGACCCAGCGGTGCCAGCCCACGTCGCGGAAGCTCACGTAGAGGCGCCGGGCACGGCACGCGCCCCCGAGGCCACCGCCCCCCGCCTGGCGCCGCGGCCGGGCCGGGGAATGGCATAGGCGTGGGTCGAGGGTCACCAGCAGCAGCGAGGCCTCGGCCAGGTGCGCGCAGGCGGCGGGGCTCGGGGGGCGCAGCGCCAGCGCCAGGCGGAGCGCGCGGGGCGCCGAGGCGTTGCGGGCCCAGGCAGTGGTGGGCGGCAGCTCGACGCGCACAGGCGCCGCCACCGAGGCCACGGCCTGGCGCAACAGCTCCCGCCGCCCCGGGTGCCCCGCCGCCGCCTCCGCCACGCTCAGCTCCCAGCCACCCTCCGGGGCCCCTGCGGCCGCTGCGAAGCGCAGCTCCAGGCGCGCCCGACTCGCGCGCTCCGCGGGCTCCACAGCCGCCAGGTCGAAGACGAGGCTCCACCCGGGGCACGCGCCGGGGGCCGCGCCGGGCTCCGGAGGCCGCGACGGGGCGCCTGGGGGGACAGGGCCGGGGCTTGGTTCGGGCTGCATCCTAGGGGCCGCGGGTCAGGGGACTGGGGACATGCGGGAAGTGCCTCGCGGGGCTTTCGGTCTGGGATCCCGGGTGCGCGCGAGAGCTGTGCGTCCCCATCTGCAGGGGCCCATGGGACGGTGGGAGGCGGCTGGGGGCAGGGTCCACGGAGCGCAGGGAGCTCGCGGGTGGGGACCCTTGGGATGCGAGCCCCCGGCCCCCAGCGCAGGCCCCGCTCACCGAGATCCCGGACGTGGCGCACGATGTTGCCGGCGACCCCCAGCTCCTCCACGTGGCACGGCCGCAAGGGGACCCCCGGAGGCGTCCATCGGGGGCCGGCCCGGGCCTCCTGAGGGTCCTGGCCGCGGAACAGGAGCCACATGACGGGGGGCACGGGCCGGGCCGTGGGGGCGCCCCGGGGTGCGTCGCGCAGCCCCAGGGCCTGGAGCAAGGCGGCGGCGGGGCGGGGGGGCGCGGGGGCGCGGGCGGGGGGCGGCGCGGGCAGCAACAGGGCCAGCAGGACCAGAAGGCGGCCGTCCCCTGGGGCGCAGCGCGGGGGCGACATCCTCCTCCGGCGGCCGCGAGACGAGTGAGTCGAGTGAGCTGGGGGTCGCCGCGCCCCTCGGACCTGTCGGGCTGGGGGTGGGGCTAGGGCTGGGGGCGGGGCGGGGCTCAGAGGCGCTTGTCCTTGACGAGCCCGTTCCGGAGCGGCTCCCTGGGGACAGAAGCGGCCCGGGTTCGGATTCGCCTGGAGACCCCGCGCGGCCCCCTCCAGACCCTCGACGACCCCGGCTCTCCCCCACCCCGCCATGTCCCCTCCTGGCTCATTCCCCGTCCATCCGCCTCCACGCCTGCACCGCCCCCTTCTCTTCTCCCATCTTCTGGAAACAACTCATGCAACTTGTTAAAACTCGAACCCTTCTCCTTGGAGAGGTGAGCCCGTCGTGCCACGGGGCCCGGCCACTGCAGTCCCCTGTGTTCAGGGACAGATGGCCGCGGGCACCCTACTGGTCCTCGTCCCCAACGGCCAAAAGGCACAAACCACCCCCCATCCCACGCCCACCCGCAGGCGTCGCGCACACTCGGGCCCATCGCTGCAACGGAGCCCGGAAGGAAGGAAGCGCGCGAGCCGCAGCAGGGCGGACGGAGATGGACATGACGGACCGAGACAGCGCCGGGCAAGAGCAGCCCGATGCCGAAGGACCAGCGCCCCACGCCACTAACGGGAAACATCCAGAACTCGCCAGCGCATCAGGCCCGAAACTGCTGCGGAGGGGCACGGGGAGCGGCGGCAAACGGCACGGGGCCTCCGTTAGGGGTGCCCAGAATGTTCTGGAACTGGAGAGGTGGCTGCACAGCTCTGTACCTGCACTCAATGCCACTGACCTGCTCGCCCAAAGATGATCAGTTTCACATTACGCGCATTTCATTCCCATTTAGAACCGGAACTCCTCAAACACGGCACGAGCCCCCTCGACAGTGCCCGTGGCTGCGTATTTATTTCAAACCACCCCCCCGAGCTGGCTTCCGCTGCAACCTGCATTTTCCAAAACTGCAACTCCAGTTGCGGGCCGGCCCGAAGCCCGGGTGGAACTGGGGGAGCCCGGCCCCCCGGGGCCTGCCCAGACCCCCTGGCCAGACCTGACCTGTCTCCTGCTCCCCTCCCCACCTTTGCCAACACTGGAATTGCACCCCACCTCACGCGGGGGCCCAGGTCTCACTCGCCCTTCGCCCAGCGGTCACCAGCTCCAGCCCCCCGCCCACCCTGTGAAGTGCCTGATCGTGGCCCTGCCCTGTCCCCCGGCCACTTCGAGAAGCCGTTTGGAGGGTGGGGCTCAGGGTCTGAACTGGTGATGTGCTCTCACAGCGGGGGCCTCAGAGGGTACTGAAAGGCTGTGAAGTGCGTGTTCCGGAACCTTCTTCCACCTGGCTGGTGCGGAGCTCTGCCCTCTCAGCGCTCTCCGTGGAAGGCTGTGCAGCCCCGAAAGGCGGCCTCGTGCTCCGAACCCCTAGCGCCTCAGTCAAGCAGGCTTCAGAAGAACCAGCTCCTTCCTTCTGGTGAGTTCCACGGGGGCCTCTGGCTTTCTCCACCCCCAGCCCCGCAGGAATCCTTTATCTGGGCAGAATGAGGCGCCCCGAAGCCTCCCATCTGTCACCTGACGTGTCGCTTGGCCTGCGGCCCATCAGCCTTCGGGGCTTCCGCAGTCTTCTCCCGGTCGCCCTGCCTGTCTCTGACGGCTTTGGAGTCGGGGTCTCACGCGAGAGGAGCCACAGATCACCCGAGGGCCCCCAGGGTCCTAACAGTTTTGACTTCTCGCCGCTGCATGTTTCTAGCAAGTCTGATCTCTGCAGCCCCCGGACTCCCCTCGGCTTCTTATCGGTTTTCCTGGCAAGTCCCATTTGGTTTTCTGCACAGCTGTGGGTTTCGTTTGTGTGTTTTCTGCTTTTGTTTGCTTGTTTGCTTTTGGGGGAGGCAGCATCTGTCGGGTGACCAAGTTGCTTTAGGGTGTCAGAGTCTCGCCTTTCGGTGTGAACTAAGGCGGCGGCCGTGGGAAAAGAGGGAACCGCGGGTGAAGGCTGGTGGGAAAAAGGGTCCCGGCGCGCCGGGGTGGTGGGGGCGGGGGCTCCTGAGCATTGTCCAAGATTCCTGCTGAGCTGCCATCAACCGTGAGGGCCCGGATGGGCAGGGTGCGCACGGGGGTCAATGTGTGGTCATTTAGAAGATGCTGGAAACATCAAGCAGATGTGGAGGACGAGCCAGTG